>JAQHUG010000119.1:2632565-2652106 GCA_028555095.1 Dicrostonyx torquatus
AAAATAGACCTAAATATTGTAACTAATTCTTGCTTGATAACTGTTTTGTTATATGTAATTTTACTATGTGACAGTTAAAGCCTTCCTTTCCTTTTTGTTTAAACAGAAAAGGGGAAATGGTGTAGGAGGTCCTTCTGTATTTGTGTTGCTTTCATTGGTTAAATAAAGAAACTGCCTTGGCCTTTTGATAGGGCAGAAATATACATATAACAAGATTGACCTTAAATTTGTATCAATAAAGCAAAATCCATACCAATGCAAATTATTCATATTTATATCACACACCTACATTTAACACATATAAAATACTAGAAAGCAGCATGTAGGCACAGTGGCACATGCTTTTAGTCAGCACTCAGGAGGCTGAGGCAGATGGGTCTCTGTGACTCTGAGGTCGCCTGGTCTACATAGTGAATCACAGGACAGCCAGGGTTACACACTGAACACCAAAAGATAAGAATGAGTTTACATAGTTAGTTCCAGTTTCCCCTTCAAACTACAGTGAATTTATGCAGAAGCCTCTGGCTTCATTTTTAGAAACCCCTAATATTAAATATCCCCCTTCCCTATCGGTTTCCTTAGCAGACAGACAATATACATGAATGATGACAAGTATAGTCCACGTTGTTTGAATAGGGGGTTAAAATTATAGTGGTTCTTCCCCTATTGGTTTTAAAAAATGAACTGAGATTAGAACTAGCACTCAGAGGCAGAAGACAGGAAAGCAACTTGAAACTGGAGATCTAAATAAGGAGTTAATGTTTGTTACCAGAGCACTACAATAGCCATGACCCTGGCTCTGTTATAGCCTGATTAGCTCTGGATTGTCTGTTCCTAGTACATGCATCATATGATGAAAATTTCAGCTTGACTCTAACTGGCTGAGCAGAGGATCAGTGCACGGTGGTGCACTATAACCCAGCGCTGTGGAGGGGGCAGAGGGTCAGTGCACGGTGGTGCACTATAACCCAGCGCTGTGGAGGGGACAGAGGGTCAGTGCACGGTGGTGCACTATAACCCAGCGCTGTGGAGGGGACAGAGGGTCAGTGTACGGTGGTGCACTATAACCCAGCGCTGTGGAGGGGGCAGAGGGTCAGTGTACGGTGGTGCACTATAACCCAGCGCTGTGGANACGGTGGTGCACTATAACCCAGCGCTGTGGAGGGGGCAGAGGGTCAGTGTACGGTGGTGCACTATAACTCAGCGCTGTGGAGGGGGCAGAGGGTCAGTACAAGCTCATGGCCAGTCTGTTCTACAAAATGATATCCAAGTCAGACTCTGCCTTGATAAAAACAAACAAACAGAAAAACAAGGGAAACCACTTTAAAGAAACAAAAGGCAATAAAGAACATGTTATTTAACAATAATTACAAGCTATTGGCTTGAACACCTGCACTGAAACAATTCATGCAAAGCAAAGAGAATACAGCGAAGACTCCAAGGAGCAAAGCTCCTGGCAGCAGGTTGGTTACGTGAGCATAGCTAACTGGAGAGCATCTCTTATTAGTTTATTTTAAACTATAATTTCTTTATATAAATATATAATAAATATAAATATATAGTTTATTTTAAAATATAATATCCTCCTTCATACTTCAATTTTTCAAATTATTCCAAATAATTTTCAAGCTGAACATGAAATATTTCACTTTTGTCTGTTCAAGAAAAACTTTGTCCCACTTTTATGTCTTAGCGCTCTAATTAATTTCCTTCTTTAAATCTTTTTTATATTTATTTATTATGTACATGTGGGTGCAGGCCATGATGTAGCTGGAGGCCAGAGGACAACTTGCAGGAGTGGATTCTCTCCTTCAACCATCTGGGTCCTGGGGATTGTACTCAGGTCAGAAGCCATGGCAGCGAGCGCCTTTTCCCGACCAGCCCTTCTTTGATCTTTGTGTACTGACTTTTATTCTCCTACTGCTCAGGAAAACACCTCATTCAGTGCTGGCAGGAAGACACAAAGTCACTAAGCGGTCACCTGATGCAGGTGAATTTCAGTTTTGCTTCCCCTACCATCCATGCCCAGAACTGCATAGAATTAACTGTCCCCGTGTTCTTCCCTACATCTTACATGCAAGCATATGCTTTTAAACAGAAGGCCATCATTTATGCTGTGACACAAATATAATAAAATAGCTATGATGGCCTAATTGTTCCTTCTTCCTTAAAGATGTGGATCTAGGACGAAGACGCAGACACACTGTTTTTAAAAGAGGATGGTCTGAGAGATCACAAACTGGGAAGAAAATGCAGAGAAGGAACAAAGAAGAAAGACTTCTACTCTGGAGACAGTGGGCACCAGTGGAGCACCAGGCTCAGGTAATGGGCAGAAGGGGAAAATGCAGGGCAGAGTTCAGCCAGTAAGTCTGGGCATCTATTGGTTTGGGGTACACTCCACCGTGAGGAACACATGCACTTCAGAATGCCAGAGAGAGCAGCTAAAGAATAGCTCTGCCAGCTATGCTGGAGTCCAGTGGACTCGGGGAGCACTTCTAGAAGCTCGTGATTCCCATGAAGCCTACCTGCATCCGGACTGCAGCAAACCACAGTAACCACATTCTTAGACTGTTTCATTTCTTACAGATTGTAGGATAGAACTGGACTTGAGTCCCAGTGAGAAGACTATGCTCTTAATTACAGTTGATGCATTTAAGGTAAAATGTGGTCCAAGAGACATTGCTACCATTTATACTGTTCTGTGACAAACCAAATGGCTACATTTCTTCTTCCAGAGGACAACAGTATAGTATGGTTGTTATCTGTAATTTATAATAGAGAAAGAATAGAATTGTTTCCTAGTAATAACTGAATCTCTCAGATGTAGGATCAAGAACCCCTCCTAGAGGCATCTGCTAACTGCAGTTGCTTTAGTACTTGTGTATCTAGGGTATGACTCCCTGAAGATGAATTAGAAAATATGCGAAAGTTGGTTATCCAAGGATCTGCCAGCACACGGCACTGCTTTCTTTAAGAAAACTGATTATTTTGTTAGAGATATTCTTCCCAGGTAGGCTCATTCTTTCCTTTTCTGTGCTATTTTTCCTTCTCTCTTTTACCTTTTTTTTTTTGGAGGACAGATCCACGTGCTCAGCCACTTTATGGGAGTGGCTGTGCTTGCAGAGGACACAGGTATGATCCCCAGCACTCAGGTGACATCTAACCCTAACAGTTCCAAGGGATCTGATGCTCTTTTCTGACCTCCTTGGCTACCAACTGAATGAACATGGCCCGTAGATATACATGCAATCATATACAAAAGAATACAAATAAAATACTTTTTAAAATGCTGTGACATTACAGTGTTTCAGGGTAAGAAAGATAACATAAAATTCCTAAAATACTTTCCAACACATCAACACACTAACGAGAACATCAGTAAGCAACATTTTTGTTAAACTAGATTAATCCCATCTCTTAGGTCAGCCATGCGAAGTCACCCGCCTACCACCATTCTCCTTAAAAGATGGAAACCATCACAATGAGTTGTGTGACGCTCTTCGGCTGTGGGGATGGTGTGTTAGGGACAGAACAACTGTTTTTATGGGACACTGATAATAAAATACCACTGCTTGTGACCACACCTCCCTCCATCTTATGAAGTTCATTGGAGAGGAAACCAGGTAATTAAAGAGCCCTATGAAGCTAACCCCATTATAGTACCTTGGCGGCTTTGTTAACCTTGTCTTCATTTTCTCTCTTATATACAAACACGGAGGCGCATTTCCCATCTTGCAGTATGGCGGGATAAACAGCAAGTCCAGAGGGCAAGGTGAATGGTGATTCTTTCAGTGTGTAGCTCTTTAAAGCACTGTTCTCTGATCCCATCCCTTTTGCAGTGAGGCGGTTCCTCCTCAAATCAAGCAGGTCTAAAACACAGGAGAAAACATTACATAGCTATCTGTAATATAAGCCAAGTTGGTTCTCCAGCTTACGTCATTTCTGCCGTGGTGACAGCTTCATTTGATATCACAAATGGTCAACGAACAGCAAGTTATCAGGAATACTTACTAATTAACAACTAACAACTCCAGAGAAAATGTGTGCCACCAAATAGCCACAGGTACTTCCTTCCCCAAAACCAATCACACACAAATTTTATAAAGGCTTGTAAAACTTTGCAGTTAAAAATAGTCAGCTGGGCGGTGGTGGCGCACGCCTTTAATCCCAGCACTCGGGAGGCAGAGGCAGGCAGATCTTTGTGAGTTCGAGACCAGCCTGGTCTACAAGAGCTAGTTCCAGGACAGGCTCCAAAGCCACAGAGAAATCCTATCTTGAAAAACCAAAATAAATAAATAAATAAATAATAAAAATAGTCTTAGACAGTGGTGGTGGTGCATACCTTTAATCTCAACACTTGGGAGGCAGAGTCAGGTGGATCTCTGAGTTCAAGGCCAGTCTGGTCTACAAAGTGAGTTTTAGGACCGCTAGAGTTAACAGAGAAACCCTGTCTTGAAGCCCTCACCTCCCAAAAGTAGTCTTTGTATAAATACAAATCTAATAGTCATGACACAAATCTCTTTTGACTTAGATTTTTCCTTCTACTTGAAGAGCCACAGAATAATTTGTTATCTATGTAATGATACTTAAAAAAAAGTCTATCACTGAATTTTAAACATGTACAGATGTATACACAATTCTACGCAAGGAACACAAAATGCACTAGGGAAAAATGCTACAGAAAATTAGTTTTTCAAAATCTAAGACTGTCTGTAGGTAAGAACTAACTTCACTGTTTAGCAAACACACTGAGCTCTTACGTCCCTAGCAATTTATCTTTGTTAGGCTCAGGGATAATTGAGGAAGAGAGGGCTTGTAAAAGCCAGAGGAACAGGAAGTTTGCTGTGGGGTTGTATCTACTAGAAAGTCAAAGAGTGATACCATCCAGTCTCATTAACATGCCTGTCTAATTAAGACCTGAGCGATGAGGACCCCACGGACATGCTAACATGGAAGGATGAAAGCTCACCCAACCCTAACCCTAGCCAAAGAACTACAGCAGCCGGGGAATGCTGAGAATCAGAAGTGTTCTTCCAAAGGGAAGAGTTCCCAGGTGGGTGTCCAATAGCAAGTGGTCAACTCTGACATCATTCATACACACACACACATACACGTAACGTTGTACACACTGAGCAGGTTGTATTTACCCATTTAGAAACATACAGTCCTCCACCCCTCCCCCCCCCACCAAGTAAAGAAAAAGAGATCATGAATTTGAGAGAGCAATGGGGAGGGGGATGCATGGGGAGGGTTGGCAGGAGAAAAGGGAAAGAGGGGAATGATATAATTAAGGTATAATTTCAAAAAAATATAAAAAGAAGTGACATTACGAACAATATCAAAATATCCAACAGCCTCAGTTATAAGAAACACCCACTTTTGACTGGAACAATAGATAAAAACAGTTCATGCAGGATAATGGAGAAAAGCAACTCCGTTCATCTGGGGATGCAGTAGTGCTTGCTCAGTGAGGGCCTTCCTCCTGCTGCCTGGCCATAGTTAATGACTTGTTTTAGGTCAAAGAGCAGTCAACTCACAGACTGTCTTCAGTGTCCACAACCGGAATGAAGGCGCAGACTCACCAGAACTGGGCAAGGCTTTTCTCCATCACTAGTAGCACATCTGAAGCTGGGGGACCAGGAGGTGCAGACTGGGGCAGCAGGAGGTGGAACTGGAGCTATGGTGAAGGAAGGCCAAGGGGGAGCAAAAACTTGGTTGCACCGAGGAAGTGAGTGGTAGTAGCATAACAAGCTCAGGCTGGGGGAAGGGCCAGACACACCCCAGCAGCACCCCCATCTCAGACCTGTCTCTGGTCTGGAAGATGAGCAGCTAGTTTCGAATCCAGTTTTTTCACTGACTAACTGTAGTTTTTCTGACTGGCCTATGCTCTTTGAGACCAACTGATATTTCCACTCTAACCCCTGCTTGAAATACCATAGGCATGAGTTAGGGAAGGGTTACTTTGAAAAGTAGGCAAAGCTGGCCTGCATTCTTGGTTCATTCCAAAACAAAACTTTTCAATATCAGCAAACAATAAAGGAAAAACAAAACGAGGAACTACAAGGAGATAAGTGTCTGTCTGGCAGGAAGTCGTGCTCCTGAGTTTCATCGTTAGTCCTCAAGATTCATGAGCTATGCTATCCAAAGCAAGGACAATGGCCATTTAATTTATTCATTTTCAATAGTAAAACAGGCCCTTGTTGGAATACCGGGCTTTAGAATATCTATCAGTATTTTAAGTACAAACATGATAATAACTTTAGATTTACAAAAGAATTAGAAAGAAACTAAAACTGGTCATTTTTCACAGCAGTGTATTGCCTATGACTCTAAAAAAAAAATCACTTTAAAAAAGGGACGACTCCGCTTCTACTGCGGAGAATAGAATGCCTAGTACTGCTGCTGCTGTTCTGAAAGGTTGGCAATGCGGAGAGCTGTCTACTGCCACCGTCGAATGCGCGGCGGACCGAACAGCAGCAGGAAAGGTACTCATGACTGGATTTGAGAACACCCTCAAGTGGTCACTGGGTCTTCCCACCACCGTAGGGGCAGGAACGCTATTGACATAACCAGTGCTTTTAAAACTAAGAACGTAACCGAAAGGAGCGTACTGGAATGCAAGGCATAAATAACACTCCTAGCTCCAAATATTCTTTCTTGGTTTCGGGAGTATGGAGGAAAATATGAAATAGTGCCACATAGATTTGAAACAGAAAGTCACACGAAGGTAGAAAAGTATATTCTAATATAGCATAGACAATTTACAGAATACACATCTACTTTCTATAATGAAACGCTGAGTTGACAGTCTCCTCGGATGTGAATATGTACCAAAGCTATCTTTATAAAAAAAAAATTACCTATTTTCTTCCAACTTTCTTTCTTTGCTTCAGGTGAAGCTTCAGAAGGGACCACCTGTGGCTGGGAAGCACCTTTGCCTCGTTCACCGGACAACTTCTAGACTCAACCATAAAACCTCTGTCCTCTGAGAGAATTATGTCTCTGTTAGCTCTCCCAACAATCAGAAGAGATTCTCTTGGCTCCCGTTTCCTTAGCTTCAAAATGCCAAAGCTTACACCATTACCCCGAGAATCCTAAGACTATGCTTTTATCCGCTGGCTCTTAGCTCTTGGGTGAAAAACCTAGCAGCCCTGTGCTTTGATGGGTTTCAGCCATGAACGTTCCCGGTCAAGAACTCAAACCACAGTGCTAGGTGATCATGTAGTCTCTGCGGTCTAAAAGTTCCCTGCCTGACCTCAGCTCAGGATACACACAAGTCCCTCAAACCAGCGGTAACTATGATCCCCAATTTCTGCAACAACAACAACAACAACAGAAAAAATGACTTTGAGAGATAAGTGTTATTTTTATTCTACGCATGAAGCCCCTGGGGGCCTGGCGCTGTCTGGGACCCTGCACCGCGCGACCTTCCCGCTAGACTCCAGGGCGGGCAGCTCCGCTCTCCACCGGCCGACCGCGCGGGTCACCCTAGAAGCCAGAGAGAGGGCACCCCGAACACGCCGGAGCCGGCGGCGCTCAACCGGCTGCCCCAGCGCTCCCCGCGAGCGGCGACCCCGCTCCCGCTCTGCCCCGCCGCCCTAGCCGCTCGGCTCCCGGTTACCTGCGGGGGCCGGGAGGAGGCTGGCGGCTGGCTCGGACGCGCAGGCCTAGGCCCCTCCACCCACAGTCTCCCGAGCACCGGGCTCAGACCGCACCACCAGGGCCCGGAAACGGGTCAACAGACCGGCCTCCAGTTCCTCCGACGCCACCACCGAGGTGCGCGAACCCGGAACCGAGCTAGAGCGGCCGCACAGGTGATACTCGGGCCGGCGTCATCTTCAGGGGTGGGCGCCGAAGAAGCCTGCGCCGCTCGCCTGATCCCAGCAGCCTACTCTGGCTGCAAAGAATTCCGTCTGCGTGTGTTTTTAACCTCGATTGCATAGGTGTCCTAGTTTAATGTTTGGGTTTTTAACCGGCAGGATTGGAGTTCATTTCCGCCCGGATCCAAAATGGCCACCTCAGGCTTCAGACAAGTAAGATAATTAAAGGGGCGGAGCAAAAGGAGAGGCGTTCGGAGCTGAGCCAGAACTTTTCCGGTAGTGACTCTCCGCGTCCCTGCCATCATGATTGGCCTCGCTACCTGGGAAGGTTTTTGTTGTTGTTTGGTTTTGTTTTTAACTACTGGTGAAGTTGTCAAAAATCATGGCGATTTAGGCTTTAAGACTTAAGGTTTCAGATGGAAAGCCTGGGATCAATTCAGTGGAAAAATAAATTAGAAGGAATATTACTCCTCAAGACCAAAGAAGAGAGGAAGGGAGTGAAGGAAAGAAGAGGAGAAGGGATAGGAGAGGAGAGGAAAGGAGGAAGAGGAGGAAAAGGCGACAGTACACACTATAGGGTTATTAGCTCCGACATTGCTGACATCTTCATCTTGTTCACCTTCAGCATAATATAGCCTAAGACCAAATGATCTCTCCATCTGCGCGTGGGCTGTCTCTAATGAGACATAGCAGAGCTGTGTAGATGCTAAAGGAAGGTCAGTGCAACACAGACAGTCTCTGCCTTCCTAGTAAAGAATGTGGGCATGAATAAATTGCAGCTACTAAGTCATGTAAGGAAACTCAGCACGCTAAGACTGAGTTGAAAGGCAGAAAGAACGGGATTCTCTTGATCATTTCGTTCCCTTTTCCTGGAGTAGAATTGAGTCACTCCCACCAGCACCTGAAATCTGCCTTCAACACAATTACTTTCCTGACTCACAGTCTGTGCAGTTTCTTTAGCCCTGAGTTCTTTGCTGGCATTCTCATCCATTCTTTGATCATTCATTCAAGTCTAATTGTAGATGGGATCTTGGATAGCCTGTATCCCATTTTCCCAAACACAATGGTTACCTCCTCCTCCTCAAATTAACAATAAAATTTCCTCCTGAATGAATAAGAGAGGAGTAGAAGAGACACTCAATACTTTCTCTCCCCACTATTTACCTACTCACTTCCTTGTCCCTAATGTCACTCAGGTCTCTAAATAAATCACCTCTTAAATCTCTGGATTAAGATTCCAGATGTTTTGAGGCTACAGGTTAACTTGTAATAAGAGGGATGACAATCATTTTGTGTGGTGAACATTTGACTCTGAAGGAAAAGGGACTAACACACAGAGATCCAGCTATCCTAACTGGACTTGGGTGACAGTTTTGTTAGTGTGTGAAGGACAGAGGACAACCTCAGGTGATATTTCTCTGTAGGACCATGGACAGGCTCTCTCACAGTCTTGCAACTCATGGATTAAGCTAGGCTGTCTGTTTGGGGACACACAGGAACCCACCTGCCTTTGCCTCCCCAGTGCTGAGATCATAGGCCCTTGCCAATACTGCAGTTTTAAACACAGGTTCTAGGGATCAGACTCAGGTTCCAAGCATTTTACTGAGTGAGCTATCTTCCTAGCACCCCCCCATCATACACAACAAAAATACAGAGTATCTGCACATGAGCCTGGGGTGAAATTCTAAAACCATGTGTAGATTTTGGGCTCACAAGATTCCTATACTCTAATGGGAGGCTGACAGCAAGCAACCTTTTAGCCTTTTTGACCTGTCTTGAAGTTACTCATTTTGGCAATGCAAATTCAGTTTTTAACATCCTTACAAGTACTATTAGTCTGCCCGAGATGTGAGAAGGGCATTTTTCATAGTATTTTGTCTCTGGAATATAGATTTCCTATTGAAATCCTTCCGATGCCAGCCCCTGAAGTGTGAAATGCTTCTTAGCTTCCAACTGCACACAAATTATTGCAGACTCTTGTTCAAATAAAGAGATAGATTAGGGGGAAAGAGAGATGGGTTGGGTTGTCTAGTTCTCCTTGGAAGAAAGTATTTCATATGGTGATGTAGATTTGTTCCTTAGGGATGGTTAGTGCTTCATCTGGAAACATGTTAAAGATGTGAATTATGGGGCCCATGCAGCTGGAGACGCGGCTTAGTGGTTAAGAGCACTTGTGGGTTTTACACAGGACCTAGGTTCATTTCTCAGCACCTGTAGGTAGCTCACTTGGAACTCGAGCCCCAGGGGATCTGATGCTCTTTTCCAAGCACTTTGGTCCTGTGACCTCATCATCTCCTTTCAGTCTTTCACTCACTCAACCTGCCCATCACACTGGCCTCCTCGACATCCCTGCAACTCAAGTGGACATTTGTTTAGGACTTTTGTTCTAGCTCCTCCTTCAGTTGGCCATCCCTCAGCCTTTGATACCTACCTACCTCTCTCGTGTCCTACTGTGCTCAGATTACTCTGCTTAGTAATGTGCCATCTAATACCACAGCCTTTCCCCCGATGATTCCATTGCCAAAGCTTCTTTACCTTTGCATTTTCCCATCACCTTAGAGCTCTAACATTGATGTTTCATGAACTGTAAAAATGACAGGTTTTCTTAATGTTGCTAGAATTTGGAAGCATTTTAACCATAAATAACATCCCATAATTTAAATGTAAAATTTTTCTTAGTGTCCTCAACTGTACTGATGGCCTTGTGTGATGGCATCATAGACTGATAAAGCACAGGAATTCCTACCTATTATGTTTCTCGTTCATTTCTAGGGGCAGAGGTTAATTTGGTACAACCAATAACTTTAATGGTTACTAGTACCCTGACCTGTAGGGCACTGACCCAGCAGCAATGGTCATCACATATGTGAAAACAAAATCAATTGCAAAGATTTTAGAGTTTTATTAGATATTGCCCTCATTTTTGGCAGTAAAGTTTATTTTCAACTATTTTCTTCAAAGAGTTTTAAAATTCTTTTACAACTTCCCCTGACTGCTATCTTCTCCCTTGTATGGTACAAAGGCCATTTTGCAAAGAATTTACTGACCCTGTGAACTGGTACACTGCGTGTGTAGAGCAAGAGACACCTGTATGAGAAAAGCAAAACATACAGTACAATGGCTGCTTCTTGGATTCTGGCTAGAAAGAAAAGTAAAAGACACCTCTGTTTGCCTTTCTTCTCCAAGAAACAGAAAAGCAAAAGACTTCTACAGGAATCCCATGGAAATGTGCTCAAATCACAATACACAAAAAGGCATGCTAGCAATGGGAAATCAGACAAAAATGGTAAGGTTGAGGATACGTAGGGACTTTTAACAAAGACAAATGTAAGTAAGCTCTATGTGGTTGGTGGCATGTGCTTATAGTTCTGCTACTCAAAGGATGAGGCAGGGGAATCACTCACTGCATATTGGGACCAGCTTGGATGGCATGGTAGGACCCTGTCTCAAAACAAATGAAACAAGAAATAAACATAAAAGAGAATGGGGAGGTTTAGGAAGAACGGTTCTTAAATGGACGCCTACAGAAACTATCAAAAGTCTGCCATCACAGGCTCACCTAGAGCCACTGACATTCTATAGAAGAAATGCCTACAAGGACATCTACCTGGCAACTGATCCTTCAACCTTGGGATATATTTTTTTTATCATTGTGGCCAAGGATTATTATTCCTAAGAGTATGTAACGATTCTCATGTTTGTCTTTGAAAACGTTTCCTTGCTCTATCACATTCAGTATGCCCACAGTTTATTCCAACATGCATATTCCTTTTGCAATGTTGTGCTATTTCCAAATAAATAATATTATATTATCTTTTATTTAGGTAAAAAAATAATAGGAATTATATGATAATTTGATTGTACCAAAGGTGTTTTTCAGAAGGAGCCACTGAAAGGCTGAGGAGTAAATTTAGTTACAGAAGGGAGCTGGGTGCATTGGAGGCTCCCTGCTCCCTCTGGTGGCAAGTATACAGTGTTCACCTACTTCTCTGGGTAGATAGGACATTTGGACCCAGATTGGCTTGCAGTTTGCAGGCTGAAATACTTTGCGTGCTGTCTTAATTTTGAGAACTTTTATGGCTGCCTAAAAAGTGGAGAGACTTATGAGAAAAATACAGTCCATACATCCAATAGAATTACTCAACTATAGGAAGAGATGAGATCTTCAAGGCCTGTGAGAGATGACCTATGAGCACAATCAGTTACACATCCCCTCTGTGTAACATAATTATGTTATGTGCACATTTCAGAATGGTTTGCCCCTCCTCTGAAAGTCTGGTGCTATTAAAGCATCAGATTCTGGCTAGTAGGGAATGATCTCACCATCAGAGTCTTATTCAGGCATGAGTAAGGCTGCTTCAGCAGGGTTTCTTCTAGTGTGGCTCCTCTTGGTCCAAACACCCGACAGATTCAAGAAATCATCTGTCCTGACTGTTCATCATTATTGAACATACACTGGTGACTCCTAGACCAGATAACCACAAAGGACACTCCTGTGTCCAAACATATCTAGCTAGTTCTCTTTACTCTGTCAAGCTGCATTTCCTAATCTGAGTCCATTTTGATTCCCTGAAAGGGAATGGTTTCCTATTCCATTTCCAGATGCTAGCCCAGCTGGCCTATCAAAATTTCAAAAAAGCAGGAAAAAAACTCCAGCTCTTTGTGAACTTCACCAGTTTCCAAGCTTTATAAGAGCTGATCCTATAATAAACTCCCCATACTGTATATCTGGTAGTTCTCTCGATACAGCTCTGATACAAGATTGATTGAAAATATTGAGCCCATTACTATACAGAACTTTTTAAAATGGAACTTCTCACTGGAGTTTGGATCTTACAATTGTGGTGATCCCTGTCAGGTAAGGAGAGGTGCGGCAGCAGCTGTGGGATTTTGATGGATGGAATTCCAGGGGGCACAGACAAATTTATAACCTTAGACAAGCCACTCATTCCTATCTGCTGGAGCTCTCTAATTTGGAAGGTCTCAGAGGTGTGGTGCCTGTAATCACAGCAATAGAACTCCCCATGTCCATGGGAGCAGATTAAATGTTGAACAGTCCTGAGGACAGCGAGGTGCTGATGCAATTAAAACAGCGGTTGTGTTCTAAAGAAAGAGCCAAGTGATTAGACTCACAGAGACACAGCAGAACAAACACCGCTTCTTCAGGATTCCAAGAGATGGCTTTGTCCACTCAGATCAGAGGGAAGCCCCTGCTAAAGGGAAACAACTGTGATGTGACTCACAGTGGGGACACAAAGACTACTTGTGGGTCAAGGGTAGTAATGACACCATTACCTGAAAATGAGGTTATGAGGTTATGCCTTCTACCCCATAATCATTTAGAGAAGGAACAAGATAATTGACACAATGTGCTTAGCTCTGGGTTTTGCTGACTTTGAGTACAGGAAGCTGTAACATGAGGGGCCTGCTCATTGGGATTACTGTCCCGCCCGGTACCCACAGCTGGCAAGCCCCAAAGAAATCACACAGAGAGTCTACATTAGGTTATTAACTGATTGGCCCATTAGCTCAGTCTTCCTACCAGCTCCCATAACTTATATTAACCCATTGTTCCCATCCATGCCAGGCCCATGGCCAGTACCTTTTCTCAGCTGGGACAGGGACACATCCTGCTTCCTTGGTGATCTGCACAGGAATGCCAAGGGAGCTTCCTGTTTCCCAGACGTTCTCCTCGCCCTGCCTCTACTTCCTGTCTGGTTGACCCGCCTATACTTCCTACCTGGCCAATCAGCATTTATTTAAAACATGATTGACAGAATACAGACAAGTCTCATGCACCAGGAAGCCAAGTGAATGGGGTGGGGGAGGCAAATTTAATGACTATACTATGGTCAAGCAGATGGAAACAAAGTGGTGAGAAAATTAACTCTCAACTTGTTTGGGAAGAGAATCATCAAAGCACTGGCAGCCATGAAGATGCCAGGCTGATGTATGCTAAGGTAGGTGCTATAATTTGAACCACAGGACTATAGGAAGGAAAGCCAGGATGGTGGGAGTCACACCCACCACAGAATACTTTTGTTCAAGTGTTAACTAAGCTTGTGCAACATCTTCAGTGGTGAGCACAATGAATTTGTAACTGATATGTCTGTTAAGTTTTACCATGTCAGAAAATGTTTTTTTTTTAAATCTTCATATTTCAAAGATGTTTTTCTGGGCCTATTTTTCAGGGATCTCCTGAGAAACCCAACCAATAGTATATACATAGCTCTTTAAGGGAACTTACTATGGGAATCAGGTTATGAGACTAAGTAGGTCATGAAGTCCCATAATATTCTATTTGAAAGATGCATAACCAGGAAAGCTGGTGATGCAATTCTGTTGGGGAATATTATTTTCAGGTGTGTTATTTTTGTTTATGCTGCGTTTCATTAACTGTGAAGCTGTGATTCTTTCCCTGCCTAAAACACTTGATGGTCTAATAAAGAACTGAACAGCCAATAGCGAGGGAGGAACAAAGATAGGTGGGGTTGGGAGGTAGAGAGGATAAATAGAAGGAGAAAGAAGAGGGAGGAGAACAAGAGAACAAGGAGAGGAGGACACTAGGGGCCAGTCACCCAGACAGCCACAGAGTAAGAGTGAAAGAAAGATATACAGAAGTAAAAAAAGGAAGAAGCTTGGAGGCAAAAGGTACTCACGATATTAAGAAAAGCTGGCACGAAACAAGCCAAGCTAAGGCTGGGCATTCATAACTAAGAATAAGTCTCCCTGTATGATTTATCTGGGATCTGGGTGGTAGGCCCCTCAAAAAGCTGAAAGGGCAAAAACATATCACGACACAATTCAATCTGAGTGTAAACTTCTAAGAAGCAGTGGAGGAGTCAGTGGTATAGTCCTAGTTTGAGCTGAAAAGCCAGAAACTTGGTGGAGGGAAGGAAGTCACTGGTGTGATTCCCAGAGCTCAGTGGCTCAGCAATCAGGAGCAGCAGGGCCCTCGCTACAGAAGAGAGATAAGTCATGTTCTTTCACTTGTTCACATGAACGATCAGCACCGTTGCAGATGGCGCCCACATTGGTGAGGGTGGTCCTTCCCATTCAGTCTGCTGATTCAAAGGCCAATCTCTTCCGGAGTCACCCAGAAAAATACTATTTTATCAGATGCATTTGTTAGCCCAGTCCAACAGATAACATGGAAAAATCATGATGCCAGGTCTAGAATTCTAGGTGATGTTTATTCCTTTTCACATTGTTTCTGATGAGAAATTTATTATCACCTTTATTTTCTCCTCTGTGTATGATGTCTTTTAAAACGTTTTTCAGTTCTTTGAGAATTCCATACAGTCTGTTTTGTTTTCATCACCCTTCCTCCAGCCAAACTCATCTTCCTTCCCCATCCATCCTGCTTTGTCCTTTTCTGTCTCTTAGAAACCCAGCAAATATTGTGCAATCCCAATACTGTCTGCCAATACTGTCTGAGAGTCCTTGGGTGTGAATGGGTGGAGAAGTAAGCTTATCTTCATAATACACATATACATGTTAGAGACTGAACCTCCCAAATGTATGATAAAGTCTTTTGTTTTGTTTTGTTTTGTTTTTCTCTCTCTGTGACTTTGGAGCCTGGACCGGAACTAGCTCTTGTAGACCAGGCTGGTCTCGAACTCACAAAGATCCGCCTGCCTCTGCCTCCCGAGTGCTGGGATTAAAGGCGTGCGCCACCACTGCCTGGCGTATGATGAAGTCTTAAATCCTAGTACCTCCAAAGGTGACCATATTCACAAAGAGTCTTTACAAAGGCAATCGAGTTAATGAGGTCATTAGAGTGGGCCTACTCCAATGATTATTGTCCTGCTGAATGGAACAACTGAACCTAGAGACCTGCAGAGAGAAGACGATGTAGACACGTGAGCAAAACAGCCATGGTATAAAGCGCTGCATCTATAAAACTGGGGAGCCAGTAACTCTCAGCAACGCCAGCAGCTAGAAAATTTAAAAACTTCAGAGGAAATCCAGCACTGCCAGCACCGTGGTTCTGCACTGTTAGTTTCTACAGCTGTGGACGATCTGTTAAAGCCTCATCCCACCCGGGTTTTTAGTGTACATTTACAGCAGCCCTCAAAAACCAACATGCTTCATACATGTGGCTGATCTGGAGCTTGTACAGTTCCCGCTTACTCTATCTTATGCCCAGAACAAACTTGGTTCAAGAATCCATCAAAGCCAGGCTGATGGGCTCACACCTGTCTCACAGCACTCAAGAAGGGTGGGGGCGGGGGTGTTTCTGTGTGTGAAAAGCCTGGATTACAGGGTGAGCTCTTGTTTCAATAGAATAGTAGATGATGGTGATGATGATGATAGAACGCCACGCTAGTGGCATAGGATTTCAGGTCTAGGGCCCTTTTTGGTCCCTGGCACTGTGCCTGGTTCAATTGGTATTATGTTAAAGGGGCCACTGGAAAATGATGGCTGCTGCCCTGGTGAGTTTTTAACACAAAAAAAACCAGTTCCCAAAGCCAGGGAATTAGCAATTTGGTCAAATAGAAATCATTCGATTGTGAGAATGATCATTGCTATAAGCCACTGTTTCAAAATTTGTTATATAATTTATGATAATTAAAAACTAATAAACCAGCCTAATAACGTTCTTGCCTTTTTTATCTAAAATATTTAAATATTTTTTCTTGAAAAACAACCCTAGGATAATTTTGGTCTCTGTATAATTATTGTTTGCTTGGCAGTTATTTTCTATCAGTTCACAAATGTATTCTATTAGCTATTTAATTGTTGAGATATGTTATCAGCCTAATATCTTCAAGTATGCTTTTCAGGCCATTGCTTTTTGATACATTGGAGTCTCAAGCTTTTGTATCCCAGTATTGTGTGTTGTGTGCTTCCTGTATCAAACATTTCCTTCCTTTGTAGATATGCTCCTTTTGTTAGCTTGGAAAATTCGCTATGCTCTCCTCCTTCCCCCACTCTTCCAGTTCTGAAAGCCAGGTTTAGTTCCCATTCATATAGGTTCCACCACACTACAGTGAGGTCATTCACATTTCCACCTTTAAAATTAGAGTGACTAACCAAAACCTGGACTAAATTAAGGGACTTTAACAGATTGTTCATGTCGAACAGAAAGGCACATAGCTTGCATCTCAACTGTCTTCAGCAAAGCTCTTTTGCTTGCAGTAGCTGTATCTTCATGAACTAGAAGAGTTTGGTTCTCTGTGGTGGAGACACTCTGTGAAGCACTGGGAAAGGCTTTGTAAATATCTGATATCCAGGATATCTGATGTGCGCCCCTGTGAAAGGGTTGTTTAATCCCCAAAGCAATCGCAACTCACAGTGGAGACCCACTGGTGTAGTCCTTTGCTCTGTCCACTGAGCCTTGCTCCAGTCTTGTTTTCAGCAGGGCAAGAGGGAGTCCCAAGTCCGTTCTTTTGCATCACATCAATGTGGCTCGCTTGAGTTGGAGCAGCAAGGCTTACTCTTCTGAACTGGCCAGAGCATGGACAATCACCAATAGCCAGGACCTCTCAGCACTTTGTGCCTATGCCCACAGGAAACATCCAAGCCCTAGGAAAGGTCACCCCACCAGTGAAAATATATAGCCTAAGTACGTATAATTTCAATTTTAATCCCTCTGATATGTTTGGTTAGTTGTTATAAATATAATGTCAAATAGGCAGTTTTCAAAAGATGAAATACAAATAGTTAGTAAACATTAAAAAAATGTAAAAATACACCAAACATCAGATAAATGAAATTAAACCTATACTGATGTTGATGAGAGGATGGAAAGGGTGGAGCACTCTGGAGCACTGCCTTCCAGGTAGGACATGCCTGTTGTACTCAGGAGCTTATAGGAGCTGTGAATATCTGTACAAGACCTACACTGAGACTGAACAGTTCAGTCATGGAAAAGGAGTGTCTCAGGAAGCTCCACCTCCCATGAGGATCCACAGGCAGTTAATGACTACTGCTGGAGGAAGAGACATTTCCCTTAGTGTTGCAGATCCTGGTAAGTTGGCTCTGTTCCCGTAAAACCTCTCACCCGTGTTCCTGTAGGCAAACCGAATCAAACGTGAGTCACACACAAGCACATACAAGACTGTCAGAGTAGAGGGTTGGAAGGTCAGCAGGAGTGGGAAGGAGATGAGAGGGTAATATGAAGTGAATCTCTTCATAATATATTATCTATGTCAGAGGCTCTCAATCTGTATGTGACAACCTCTTTGGGGGTCACATATTAGATATCCTGCATATCAGACTATTATATTATAATTTATAATAGTAGCAAAATTACAGTACAGAAGTAGCAATGAAACAGTTTTCTGGCTGGTGGTCACACATGAGGAGCCGTATTAAAGCATCACAGCATGAGGAAGGGTGAGAACCACTGCTCTACATGCTATGAAATATCACAATGGAATCCATTACTACATCTAATTAATATATGGACAAAAGGGAACCGTTGTACACTGTTGACAGGAATGTAAAACTAGTGCAGTCACTGAAGAGGTTTCTTAATAACCTAAAATAGATCTAGCATTTGTCCCAGCTATAGTGATCCTGGGTGTTTTCTCGAGGGACTCAAATTCAGCGTACCAGAGGTTTTTGTGTATGCATGCTTACAGCATTCCTACTCACAACAGCTGAATTATGGAATCAACCTAGGTGTCCAACTTCAGAGGAATCGATAAATAGTGATAAATAGATGCACAGTGAATCTTTTCAGACTAAAATAAGAAAAAGGTTATTTGCAGGAAAATGGGTATGACTGAAGATAATCAAATTAAGTGAATTAAGCCAGTCTCAAAAAAATATGATTTTTATCTCACTTGTGGTTCCCAGATTTTTGTATGGATACATAAACCAATGTATGTAATACGTCATGAAAGGAAAAGTGAAATGGTCTGGGCAACAAAGGGGATTGACAGGAGGAAGAGGGGGAGGTAAAAAAGATTAGGAGGAGGTGTGAGAGAAATACACCTTATGTACAATATATACTTGTATAAACATTGAGACGAATAATTCAGAAAGCCTAGCATGATTTCCTTATCTGTCAAATCTGGTTCTCATCAACACAGTTTAACTCTAAACATTTAGTTTTACATGCCTGACCTTTGTCATATTTCTTGCACATGTTTTGGTTCTAAATTTGTTTCTTAAGCTATTTGAAAGAGGTTTGTTTTATTGTCTGTATATGGTGGAGGCAAGAGGTTTCAAAGTGCTCTCACTTGTTAATTTAATTTTTCCACGGGAGCTTGTGCTTAGGTATCTTATCCTGAGAGAAAGGACGCTGAAACTTGGGTTCATAGTATCTTCTCCTAGAAGGAGCCTGCGTTTGTTCCTGCCAGGTGCTCCAGAGCTGACAGCTCTATAGACAGTGTATATCTGAACTCTTAAATTCAAAGAGATCTATATGTAAGGTAAAAGAATATTCAGTGTGGCACCTAACTGCTCAAGGAAGGCATCTCCACTTTTATTAAATGGCCACATTGGATGGATGCTTCTAAAGTCACAAAACTCTTATTCCTTCAATTACTTCTTAAGTTGCCAAAACTATGCAGTTGTCAATGAGTTAATTTCACATGCATATATTTTCAGGAAAAATAATTTTAATTTGCATTTTGTTTTGTGGTTAATATTTATACCTGCCAAACAACTCTCAAGACTCTTTGTGGGGTCTTCTTCCTGAACTTTTCTGTTTTTTTCTTTTTTTTTTATTGTTAAAAGAAAAATTTACATTTACTCCCCTTGTTCCCG
>JAQHUG010000119.1:2658947-2670711 GCA_028555095.1 Dicrostonyx torquatus
GATCCCCAGAGCCTTAGCCCTGGAGCCTGCTGCTTTGTGAGGTCCTAGGACCCCGCAGCTGGAAGGGGGAGCTAGGCTGGGCAAAAATCCAGTACCCAGGAAGAGCCCTGCGCCCGAATCTGCACTTTTCTTATGTAAAAAATGACACTATTAGGAATGAAATGGGGGTCTACTTCCTGCAATCTTTTTTTTTTTTTTTTCCTGAGGCAGGATTTCTCTGTATAGCTTGGTTGTCTGGAACTCACTCTTTAGACCAGGCTAGCCTTGAACTCAGAGATCCACCTGCTTCTGCTCACTATTGGGATTACAGGTGTGTGCCACCACTGTCCAGCTTCCCGCAATCCTTCTTTTTAGTAGTAAGAGGTGTGGGCTGAGAGGAGTGCGGGCCCTTTTGTTCTGTCTCGCCTGGCTCCCAGCTGCGGGCCCGCTTTTGGCCCTGGCTAGCTTATACCCGGAATAATTACACAGAAACTGGAATCATTTAACACACTGCCTGGCCATTAGTTCTAACCTCTACTTAGGCTAACTCTTATATCTTATTTCAACCCATTTTTAATTGTCTGTAAGTAACTATGAGGTAGTGGGCTTACTGTGAAGATTCAGTATGTCTGGCGTCTTCATGGCAGCTATTTCTGAGCCTTCCCTATCTCAGAATTCTGTTCTGTCCTCCCTGCCTATCTAAGATTTTGCCCTATCAAAAAGGCCAAGGCAGTTTCTTTATTAACCAATGAAAGCCACCCAAATACAGAAGGACCGTTCTACACCAATTCTTAAGAATATCTACCTGCCAAGTACACTTGAACACATTGGCACAGGAGACCATTTCCTAAATATAACCCCAGTAGCACAGACACTGAGAGAAACAATTAATAAATGGGACCTCCCGAAATTGAAAAGCTTCTGTAAAGCAAAGGACACGGTCTACAAGACAAAATGACAGCCTCCAGAATGGGAAAAGATCTTTACCTGCTATAGAGATGGATAATTTGCAATAAATTGGCATGCCAACATTCGTAACTACATCCACATAAAAACCCAAGAAAGCTTAAAAATTAAGTCTAGACACAAAAGAACAGAGTTAAGCATGGTTTGCTAGCAGCATTTTCTTGGATGGGCTCTGTTTGCTAGAAGCAAGCGAGGCATGGCTCCTTTAAGAGAGATTTTTCTGATTCAGCCATAGCAGGAAAAAAGCTGTGGCCATTTTAAAATGCCAGCTTTTTGGGCCCTACCAAAATAACCTCTGTCTCTTGCAGGAGACAGAGCATTTGGATGGGGTTTGTAGGCAGACTGCTGCAGCTCACTTAATGGCTACCTGGATTGGCTATGTGCCTGAGATTGGGACAGTATGCGTGGCTCAGAGGCACAAGCGGCTCGACCATGCTGGATTGTGCAGGCAGTATCATATATATCATAGTAATAGCACAGCTTAAGCTTTAGATTGTATCACAAGAAGATAGTACCGTATTTGACCTAGTAATGTTGCAGCTTACATTCTTAAGCCCTTAGCATTTTAAGAAGCACTTCTGGTCAGAAAACAATACAAATATGCAACAAAGAAAAATCCAGATGAAAAAGACCTACAAATGGGTCATAGTGCTGGCTAAATGTACATAGGCTTAGAAGAGAAAAAAAAAAGAATGTAGAGAGTCATAAAATAGTTAATGCTTAAAAAAGGGGTAAAGTCTTTAAAGAGACATACTACAGATAGTCATAGATTAAAAGGAGTAAAGAAAAATAAGCCACAGAAAGATAGAGTCTGGATTATGTATATTATTGTGTTATCTTTGAATTTTTGACTGTGAAGGAGCTAAATACAGAGAGACATTTCATTGTATGGGCTGCTAAGCTAAACCAGCAGGTATATTATAAAGGTATCTTGACTACAGAATTTGTGTCTAAGGAGATGCTGCTTTGGAAAAGAGGTTTTTCTTTTATTTCCACAGAAGATGAGAACCTGTGAATTGTTTCCAGACCAATATGGTACAATGGACCAAGACCCCCTGAAAGGTCACTGTGAACACCCCAAAAGTAACCAAAAAGAAAATACTTTGCCCAATATACAGCAGGAAGAAGTTTGGACAAAATTATGCCCATATTCCCACATTTTGTTTATAAATGTTCTTTTACATTTAAAGGAGGATATGATATAGATATGAATAATTTGCATTGGTATAGATCTTAGTTTACTGGTACAAATTTAAGGTCAATCTTGTTTATGTATATTTCTGCTCTTGATTAAGGTATTATGACTGTGTAGTTCATTTAAAAATGTAATGTGTAATTAGGAAACATAGGTTGTTAATGGATAATCATCAATAATAGTCAAGCTTGTAGTAATGTTAGATTTTCTAGATATATAGAGATATATTTCAGTTAGATAGGTAGTCTTCAAATCTTCCAGAGACCTTAAGAATATGGCATTTAAAATGTTTTAAAAACTTAAGACTTTTTATGACAATGAGACACATCTGCTCCTGGCAGCACCAATCTACTTTAAGAGGAAATGGGCATTGAAGAGACTCCTTATGGAGTTGGTTAGTCATTTGGGCAAGAAACTGCTCTTGCCTGGACTGTTTCACTGGATATGTAGGACCCACAGAGAAATGACTGCTGAACTTGCCTAAAGGTGAAACAATCCTTCGGGATTCCTGCTTCATGAAAGAGTCTGCTAGACATTCTACAGGATACAAAAAATGTGACAAACTTCCAGTAATGGTAGAACTGTCTTTGAAATTTCCTGCATCATGGAATAGTTTGCTGGCCTGAAGGCTGAAGATGGATGCCCTAATGGTACAGAAGAACTTAGGGTAACTGTCCAGGCAGTGAGATGTTTGTCATTTCTAGAGTTCTGGAAGTTGCTTACAATGAACTTCCTGTTTATTTAGGTAATATTATGTCCTTCTGGATTCTTTGATCGAGTTAAAGAATTGACAGTTATAGTTTTCCTCAGTTATGATAAAAGATAACGAAAATAGAAATATTGTAACTGTTATTCTGGCTTGATACCTGTTTCTTTTTATGTAATTTTCCTATGTTAAAGCCTTCCTTTTTGTTTAAACAAAAAAGGGGAAATGTTGTGGGAGGTCCTTCTGTCTATGTGTTGCTTTATTGGTTAATGAATACAGAAACTGCCTAGGACTGATAGGGCAGAACTTAGGTATGCAGGGAAAACTGGACTGAATGCTGGTAGAAAGAAGGCGGGGTCAGGGGATCTGCCAGCAGAGATGGACATGCTGGAACTTTGCTAGTAGGCCATGACCTTGTGGTGATACACAGATTAATAGAAATGTGTTAAATTAAGATGTAAGAGCCAATAAGAAGTTAGAGCTAATTGGGCCAAGCAGTGATTTAATTAATACAGTTTCTTTGTGATTATTTTGGTTCTGGGTGGCCGAGATGAACAAGTGACCACCTCCTACAAATGGAGTACTACACAGCAGAAAAAAATAATGACATTTTGAAATTTGAAGGCAAATAGACGGAGCTAGATAATATCATATTGAATGAGGTAACTGAGACCTGAAAGACAATTATCATATCTACTAACTCGTAAGTGGTTTTTAGACACAAAGCAAAGAAAATCAGCCTACAAATCACAATTCCAGAGAACCTAGACAACAATGAGAGGACTCTGAGAGACATACATGGATCTGATCTACATGGGAAGTAGAAAAAGACAAGATCTCCTGAGTAAATTTGGTGCATGGGGACCTTGGGAGAGGGTTGAAGGGGAGAGTAGAGGCAGGGAGGGGAACAGAGAAAAATGTAGAGCTCAATAAAAATCAATTACAAAATATATAAAACCCTGTTAAAAAAAAAGAATATCCACCTGCCTGACACTTGGGATACAGGTCGGGGTAATGCACTTGCCTATTATATGCAAGGGACTCAGGTTAAATTCTTAGTATGGCAGGAGAAAAAATGAAGAGAAACAGATGAGATAAAGAAAAGCTATCTCCTTCACAAAACACTAAACAAAATTACTCAAGTGTTTTTGAGTCCTGAATCTGTCTATCCCTCACCAAAACCAAGTAAGTCTACAGTTTGCAGTCTGCTCTCTTAGCCACTTAATAGCTAAAGACTGAAGGCACTTTATTCTTTGAAGCATTTTATGTTTTCCTTTCCAAGTCATTTTAAAATTTAATACAATTATTTTACTTGTGGAAACAACTTAGTACATACATGCTAAGTAGATCCTAACTCACTCGGGTATAGCCCCAGATCATCTTTCTAAGATTCTTGTGGCAACTTTAATGTTTATCCCATAAGCAATTTTCTAGTATATGTCATTAAGTAAGTGTGACCTTCATTTGTAATCCAAATCCAGTGAGGCCAGGATATGACCTACAGAATGATGTTATTCCTACAAGGGCCAAGTGCTGACCCTTTACTTTTCTCTGATAGACACAATAATTCAGATATTCTTCATTATTGATCTTACTGTCAAACTTTCATAAACAAGGGAGTGAAGCTAGTCAATGCCTGAGTGGAAAGATTATAATTTTCTAAATCTGTAAAGTCCTAAAACAATATAAAATATATATAAGAAATTTGTGCACAGCATTAGAAATGTTATACCTTATCTGGAATGTCTTTGTAAGTGTGTAAATGTCATTTTATTTTTGTGTACTTACACTGTGTATGTGATACACAACAGGAAAGCATTTGTAGAAGGACTGCTATGTTAAAACACAGACAGGTGTTATCATTTAAAATCTTATCTCAATTTTAAAAGAGTCTATATTTTATACTTATTTTATGTCTGGGTTTGTATAGTGGTACATATATTATACTGCACTGTATTGGGAAGGTCAGAGGACAAACATACAGGAATTGGCTCTCTCCTTCAACCACGTGGGTCCTGGGACTTGCACTCAGGTATTCATGCTTGGTGGCAAGAGACTTTACTCACCCAGCCATCTCACTGGCTCTCACCTTAGATTGTTTGTTTTTTAACTGTAAAAATGAGAGTTGCACAGTACTGATTCAAACTTTTCTGGCTTTAATATTTTGTGGGTAAAAGGGAAACAAAGACAATAACTGTGCTGTGAGTTGACAAACATAAACAACATCTCAGATCATATACTACCTCATAAGTACCAGGTAAGAACACACCTGTTGGCTATATTTACATTTTTAAGTGTTTGGTTTCTCCAGCACATGGACTTGTTCCAAAGGACCGTCCCAGCTCTAGTACTGTGTGCTACATGTGTAAATGAAGGTAAATAGTATAGTTAGATTAGTGGGATTTTCGATTTAAAGGCAGAAATCTTACCTTTGATCCATGTTCTTTGGAAGCCTTGTGTTTTCTTAGTAGGAGGTGATCAAAAAAAACTTATGCTAATAATTAGTTCACTTGCCTGGTTTTTCAAGTAAAAATTTCAACATTTTAAAATCAATGAATCATTTTCAAAACTCATTATTAATCACCGTGACCCTCTCCATTCCCATTATCCACTTTCATCTTAAGTTAACAAAGAGAGAAATAATTCTTTCCTTAATTTTCTTAGGTAAGGCAAAAATAATTAGCTTGTCCACATGTTATACTGTACATTTCAGGGGAAAAAGAAAGCTTAGAATCCCCGTGCTGCTCCTGCTATATTTACAGAGGTTGTCCCAGTATTTTGCTATAGTCAAAAGGTCATAAATCCAAATCACTCAGGAGTATAACAGATCATTTTAGGTACAACACCACTTACAACATATGTTCACTGTTAGTTAATAGCTTTATAAGAGAAGTTTCCAGACACACCATGAAATAAAAGACTGAGTGAGGTTCATTTAAAGAAAATTTAAAGGTAGCAGAACTCATACAAACACTAAGGAATTATAAGTAGAAAGAGAAACCAAAAAAAGGGTACTGTAGTTCATGTATATGAGTAGTTCCTATGAAACACAGTAAATATGAACACATGACTTTGGCGTATTCCTTTGCATGAATGCCACTTTTTAATAGAAATTAGTCACTTAATGTATATAATGTAGTATCTATTTTTCCAGGCTAGTAGTTTTGCAACAGTCTCATGGTAACTATTATTCTCCTCAAGATGTATCTGGATGAGTGAACACTGGAACATTAACTGTATTTAACAGAAGGTATGAGGGTCAGAGTTAGCCTGTAGCTAACAATGTGGAAAAAGAAGAAACACAGCCCCACAGGAGTATCAACATGCATTATTAAGTCAAGATTTAAGGATAACCCACACCACACAGATTTCTCTTAAGCTGAGTGTACACATGGAAAGGGTAACTTTATCGAGACCCAAAGCTGTAGTAGTAAGGTTCATCAGGGCGGAATCCATATGCGGTGGCAGGACGTCCAAGAATTCCCACAGGTTGGCCAAAGCCATCCATTCCGAGGCTGAAAAGAGAAAGACAGGTGATAAGCTGTTCTGTTTTCAACCACACAGCTACAGCACAGGTCATCGTCAGGACCTTTGAATGTCACACTTCCAGGATTTTCCAGCAGTGATTTTCAGGAATATTATTAATCTTTCTATTCTCATTAAAATACAAATACTAAAATATCTACCTCTGATGATCTATCTATATTTAGATACCAGAAACCTGTCAGGCAGGTCTATTCTAAATAAAGTGAAAGACTCAACAATTTGAACTCACAAATTATCTATATCTATCTATCTATCTATCTATCTATCTATCTATCTATCTATCTATCTATGGCTCTTATGAAAGAATATGAAAAAATTCACATTCTGGCAGTGCTCAGCACTACTCTGCTGGGAAATGATAACAGTGGTAAGTAACTCTTTGTCTTGTGGAGATGAATACTAACCCCTGTGAATAGGTATGCAATCTGAGTATTAGCAATGAGCTCCCAACACATCTAAGTCATTTGAGTCGGAAAGGATAAGAGTGAGAGCTTCACATAGCCTGCAAATCAGCTGGAGCTGACCTGTAAACTCTTAATGCTAAATGTGTGTCTTTTTCTCTTTAGTAAAAGCAAGGCTAATGTGAGCTCTGGTTTATTCTATGCAAACAGAAGCCAAGGATTTGTAAATATAGCCTGAAGCATAGATACAGTTTACTCTTAATTTATAATATTCTTTTGTTTCTGAATAAAAGAAAATCTGTTCTACAAAGCATTTTTAGCAAAGAATTAGTCAGCAGTGAAGAAAAGGACAAAATGTTAATTTGCCAGGCAAATATGGCAGCTTCAACATGCTCATGCATAGCGCATGCAGCGAATGCTAGTGAGCTCAATTTAAAACTGAAGGAAATCATTTATAGTTTGGAAATGTAAGCTTTGAAAACAAAAGGTACATCTGACAAGATTATTTGAGATTCTACTAAGCAGAATAATTTTCACCAACAAATGTCAATTTGATTAGAGTAAGTACTCACATTTATATTAACTTCCTCTCACAAGGATTACATTGAAACACACTAGTAAGTATTAAGATGCTAATCTCACACATGTTCAAGTGTTTGCACATGTATCAGACCATATATAGAGAGTAAGTGCTACGGTACACGATGCATAAGAGTTAAACATAAGACATGCACTTCAAGTGAATCTACCTCTCGAGGTAGGTTTATATACCTTTCAGCTTAAGATTTATACTGAGTGATCCTGGGAAATAAAACTTCATGAAAAACCTTGGATCTATAATTTACCAAAGCTAGTTGCAAATTTTAAGTCTGTATTTTATTTTGTTCCATGGAAGTGATTAAACTTTGAGGAGAAGGGAAAGTATTATTCTAGATGTAGCTTCAGAGAGAGTGGAGGTTGAGAGTTATCAGAACATATTATCTCCATGTATGAAACTGTCAAAGAATAAATTTAATTACTAAAAAAGATGTTTTAGAAATGAGTAGGTTTAACAAAATTCTGTTTATTCACAAGATACACCTATTCACAGTTAGGGGTAAGTTCTGGAAGGGACAGAAATCATAAATACAAAGGGGAAGTGACGCAGTAAAACTTATGTCCTTCTGACTCAGGAAGACTTGACATGGCACACTTGTGTGCCTTCACCAGGGACCTAGCAACCCAAGGAAACTATGCTGGGTGTGTGACATCTGCTCTCACTCTGTGTGGCCACTGCGTTAGATAGTAGTTTTTAATTAGTAGTTGTGGCTATATATATGGGAATTTAATGGTGTCCTGCTTAGTGTGTCTCTGTATGGACCAATTCTTTCTGCTGCTCTGAACCTATGGAAAACTTGTAAATCCCTCTATATTAGCATATGAAGCCCACTATGCTACTTTTCCTTCACAAGACTATTTAGTGATACTAAACTTTTGTCTTTAGTGTTAAGATAAAACATTTTAAACCATTGAATTACCAAACCTCAGTATATTTTCTTGATAATATATAATTTTAGTTAAAAAAGGCCCTCTCTGATATGATAACAAGAGATGGTAATGTGACTTTGGGTACCTGGAGAAGAAAATGGAAACAAATCCTTGAAAGTGAAAAATATAATCCAACAATAGTATATTAAACACTTAGAATTTGTTCCTATAAATATACATATTAATTTGACACAGAGAAAGCAAAAGCTTGAACCCTGTCAATATCTACAGGACGGGAAACAAGTCCTTAAGCAGCATTCACTAAGACTCGAAACTTGCGATGATTCAGAGGGAAAACGAATTTGAAAATGACAGGTGACCCTTTACATGCAGCACATTCCAAGGACACGGCAGCCAGCAGGAATCCCCAGCACACTCAGCTTTCTGTGCCACAGCTGACATTCCTGGAGAAAGGGAAGACAGGCACCTACCTCAGGCTGTTTGGGAGATTAATTAGTGCATATTTGTAAAGCACTTTGAAATCCTTGGATGAAAAGCGCTGCGTGAGTGAAAAGCATCATCATTATTTTACTATAGTTACATCAGAGCAACACGTCTTTTTCTCCTTTTAAATTCCTAAGTCAGCAATACAAGTACAAGCATGTAATAAATTTATTAGTGGATGTTACTATGAAAAGTACTTTGAACATTTTTTTTCTTTCATAAGCTCATAGTATCTAGGACCTGAAAATCTTTTTTGAAACAATCTTGTTTGTACTTCAGTTCACAACACTCTTGAAAGTGCTCATACCGACCTTGTCTGAACTGGAAGCGAGGTGCTTCCGACTCTGAGTAGATATGTCAGACTGCTAGAAAGTTCTCTATTACAGTGCTCTGGAACCCTATCCAAGTAGTCTTACAATTACTTTCTGCATCCATGAATGAAGTCTAATTATTTATGTACTCTCTCACCACTGTTTATTCAATCATCAGGACACAAACTTCAATCTCTGCTGCTCACTTGTCTTCTAAAAAACTTTGATTTTCATTATTTACCTTTAAAAGAATATGAAGTTTGTATGATGTCTATGATGTGGTCTGAAATCACTACAGCAGTGGTGATATGCTATCTTGAATGTCCCAATCTCATCTGAACCATGCATAGCTTACAGTGAGAACCTATCTCTGACTTTATTAATGTAACAAACTCCACTGACCTTAAGAAAAATGTGAAAGAGCTATTATGACAAAGTAGTCTAAGACGGAGTGTATAAGTGTATGTATAGTTGTGCATATAGACAGAGACACACTGAGTTTTCACCTGCCACTAAACTGGATATCTTTTTTTATAGTCTGTGACTGCCTTTGGGGATTCTACACTTCATTACTTAGAATATTTGGTATCAATATAATTATAAATAGGAAACACTGTCTTTGGAATCACTCATTCTTTGTGATTCGCAGGTGACATTAAAGGCCGGAGTCAATCTGGGATTGTCAAGTAAAAGTAGCTGTCACTGAAGTAGATGTTTCCTGACTATATAGAACTGTATTACATAATCTCTTAACATTTTAGATGATTTCACTTGTATTAATTTAGTATCAATTTACGAAATGATTACTGAATAAACACTCAGCATTTTATACTCATATTAAGTAATAATAATAATTATAATAATATATATATATAATAAATATATATATAATAAATATAATAATATAATAATAATAATCTTATTATTGGCACTGAGTATGATCTGATGAACAATGGGGAGCTGGCTTAAGAGGTTTCAGAGGAGAAGAATTTTAGAGTGTTGCCTAAAGATCATTTTTGTAATATTTTGGTGAAGAACGTGGCCGCCCTTTGCACTTGTCTGAGGAGTCTGTCTGAGGCTACATAAAGAGATTTGGGTTAATTCTCTTGGCATAGGACATCACAAAACAGCCTCATATAGACTCTGTCATGTGGTTATTAGTGGTATTGTAATTTAAAAAAAACGGCATGGGAGTGAAAAATGCCATACAACAGAGTTCAGATGGAGAGGTGTTTTGTTGTGGGAAAGTGAATGGGTAAGGGGGATATCTATCAACAAAGGTTATAACTGGTCTTCTCAGGACTTGCTTATTATCTCAGATTTTCTCAGAACCCCCATAAGATCACCAGTGCCCAACAATCAGGAGGAAATAATCTAGAAAACTACATCAAAATTCCTAAAATATTGCTTATAAATGTTTGTTTTCATTTAAAGGGGGTTGATTATAAACTGTTATTGGTCATAGTCAATCTTTTTCTAAGAGAGGGGATATGATGTAGAAATGATGGGAGTAAAGGGTAGATTATTGAATCTACTTTTATTAAAAGACAACTGTTAGTCTCAAAATATTTTACATTGGTATGGATTTAGTTTATTTAGTTTATTGATATAAATTTAAGGACATTTTTGTTATACTGTATGTATATTTCTACTCCTGTTTATGGTATTATGTTTATGCAGCTCATTTAAAAATGTAACATACAATTAAAATACAGATTAATAGTCATCTATAATAATCAAACTTATGGCCATATTAGTTAGTTTTTTTTAGGTATATAAAATATATTTCAATTAGGAAATCTTCAAATAGTTCAAAGACCTATAGAATATGACATTTAAAATGTTTTAAGAACTTAAGACTTTTCTTGACAGAGATATGTCTGTGCCTGGCAGCACCAATTCCTTCAAAGAAAATGATGGACATTGAAGAAACTCATTATGGGGTTTTCGTTCAATGTGGCAAAGCTAGCCATTTGGGCAAGAAACTGTTCGTGCCTGACTGCTTGACAGTATGCTGTATAAACTGGACATGCAAGACCCACAGGGAAATAACTGTTAAACTTTGTCAAAACAAGGAGTGATTGTCCTTCATGTTCCTGCTTCACAGAAGAAACTACCAGACATTTTGCAGGACACAGGTTGACTGACAAACCACCAATATAAGCAAGACAGTCCTTTAAATTTCTTGCTTCACTAAAATGCCTGCCAGATACTATTGGCCTGTAGACTAAAGATGGATGCCCCAATGTTACAGAGGAATCTTGGGTAACTGTCCAGGAAGCCAGATGTCTTTGTCATTTCTAGAGTTTTGGTAGTTGCTTGCAATGCACTTCCTGTTTACACAGGTAATATTATATCCTTCTGGGGTCTTTGATGGAGATGAAGACTAGATAGTTCTAATTATAGTTTTCCATAGTTATGATAAAAGATATATTAGATATGAAACTTTAGACTCATAAAAACAGGATAGGTGATAGGGTATTCAATTTTGTCAAATGCAAATAGACTAGATATGGTAACTGTAACTCTTATTTGATAACCCTTTTGTTATATGTAATTTTACTAAGTTAAAAGAAAAACCTTTGCTGGGTGGTGATGGTGCACGCCTTTAATCCCAGCACTCGGGAGGCAGAGGCAGGTGGATCTTTGTGAGTTCGAGACCAGCCTGGTCTACAAGAGCTAGTTCCAG
>JAQHUG010000119.1:2687984-2698402 GCA_028555095.1 Dicrostonyx torquatus
GGGAACAAGGGGAGTAAATGTAAATTTTTTTGTAATAATAATAATAAAGAAAAAAAAAGAAAAAAAAGAAACTTCTCTCACTGATTTAACAGTGTCATTTCTTTGATGCTGAGGCTGCCATCCAGGAGTTCATATATGTTATTACTGAGCTACATGCCCAGACCTTGAGAAGATACCTTCTTTAATTTACAATTGCAGTTTGAACTGTATTTGCCTATGCTCACAGAAGCCCCCTATGTCCTTTCACAGCTGATGGTTCTAAATCAGCCACATGACCCTGCAATCAATTATGGCTCACTCAAGGAAGGTCTGCCTTATGTGTGACAGTATGGTAGTTCTTTTTATGGATTAAAACCAAACAAACCCTAAAATGGAGAAAACTCCTCAAAAGGTGGGATATACCAATTTTAGATACAATTTCTTCCAAAGCAAAATAAAGAAACCACAGGTTTGTGTATGATTATTTTTCATTATTTGAAACAGAACGTCTACTACACTCACAAAATTACTGATAGTTGAAGTATTGAAAACTTAGACTATTTAAGGTCTTTAACTCAAAGGGCAGAAGGAAGTACTTGTTATGTCCCCATAGTCTGAAATTATATATAAACTTTGAAAATCCAACATAGAAATTGTAAATATACATACACACATATGTATATATTCATAATCAGCTTTAATGGAAGCATAAAGTTTAGAAATTTACTATTTTAAAATTACTCTCCTCAAGCAAAAACACAATGCAGTATTTGAAACACCTTCAATTACAGAGTGCCGACCTTGACCCTCTGAGCAGGTCTGAATTCTGTTTTAATCATGCAGGCTCTGGGCAGCTGGGTGACAACAAATGCTTTGCCCTAACCTCTGGAAATACTGCATGCTACCTAATGTTCCTACCTATAAACTGTACAGGAATACAGTCCTCAGTTTACTCTTCTCACTGCAGACAGCTTCATTTTTAAATAACCAACATGGCAGTGCATTCTGCTTATTTTTAAACCTGACACATTCTAACCATTCTTTTGTAATCTAAAATTCTTTAAATGAAAAGTTGCAAGAATCTTCCAGTAACTAGGATGTCAACTAGGATGCTCAACTTTCTAACCAGGCATGATGACTCATGCCTAAAGTCCCTGGAAGCTGAAGGAGGAACTGTAAGGACTGTGCACACATGACATCAGCTGTCTGTTGAGTTCCTTCCCAGCCATCAGCACTATACACAGTAAGACCTTGTCTCTAAAAACAAATTCTGTTTTTTGTTTTTGTCATTTGTTCCCAAGTGTGTATTTGTGTATCTATGCAAAGTGAAAAGTGATTTCCACTGAGTAGACCTTCCCCCATGAGATGGGAGGTATTAAAATCAGCTTTTATATCTTATCAATCTCATCTCCTTGACACTCTGATGCAATAGCTACCCCAAAGCTCACACTTTTCCAAATTACATTGTATAAGACATTAATGTGTTCTTAAAGAGGCAGTGTCTCTACTGCAAAACCACAAGCTGCAATAAGGTCAACTCTTTTTTGTTTGTTTGTTTGTTATAAGAAACCATCTAAAAACTCTAGTGAATTATTAAAATATATAAGCACAAGATTTTTAAAAGCCTATACAATTTAGGAGGCTAGATTTGGTAAAGAATATGATTCTTGGTCAAATACCATACTTCTTATTCAACACATTTAGTAACCATGAGAAAATATTAAAGATATTTATTTCTTTAAATAGAAGTTAAAGAAAAGCAACAAAATAATAGCATGCTTTTCAGAAAAAAGGGGGGGAAGGGCTTCATATTTTTTCAGATGACCTAGCCCTCCTTTCTAAAGATCACTAATTCTATTTCCTATGAAGATACAGTAAAGTTTAAAAAACATTCAAAATGTTTATTCTACTGGATGTGCACACACATACAGACTTTACTCAGGGATGAGAGTAAGAGCGAGCAGGAGAAGGTAAAAATTGATATCCAAATCCAGATCTTAATACTAATTCATTTTCTAGGCCTGATAATACTACTGCCCTTTAAAAATGAACACAATAAGAAAGTTAAAGTAAGGAATAATAAACAGGGTGTTTAAACACATTATAAATTATGTATTTTTCTTCCCTTTCTGAAGTTATATAAATTATGTATTACACGGATATCTGTGATAGGTCCTATTCAAACGCTTATCAATTAAACAGACTACAGCTAAAAATTTAAATGATAAGACATTGGATGCATATCTTATATCTTCATCTTCATGTAGGAAGGGACACAACTGGGACATATGTAGAGGAAGCTGAAGGAGCAAAAGTGTCAGATATTGTAGAAGTACCCAAAGCATGCTGAAGAATTTGCCTTTTCTTAAAGGTGCATGGGAGCCAGGGTTTGACTTAGGAAGATGATGTGGAATTTCCCTCTGTACGCTGTGATTATCATTAATGAATAAAGGAACTGCTTTGGGCCTATAGCAGAGCTATTAGGGGAACAGAGCTGGGCGGGGAAACTAAATGAATGCCAGGAGAAAGAAGGAGGGGTCAGAGAGAAGCCATGGAGCTGCTGCCAGAGACAGACACTGGGAACTTTACCCAGTAAGCCACAGTCACTTGACGATACACAGATTAATGGAGATGGGTTAAATTAATATGTAAGAGTTAGCCAATTAGAAGCTAGAGCTAACGGGCCAAGCAGTGATTTAATTAATACAGTTTCTGTGTAATTATTTTGGGGCTAAGCAGCCAGGAACAAACTAGCGGCCTCCTTACTACAGGAAGACTGCAATGACTACTTTGAAAAAAGAGTGATGTGAAATGAGAGGAACATGAGGTGAGGTGGCTGCAGAATCAAGGTAATCAATTAGGAGGCTACTGGGTAGCTTAGTGATGCTGGTAGTAGCATCATGAACTAGAGTGGGTAGCTTAGTAATGTTAGTGGTAGCACCATGGACTAGAGGGCTAGCTGTGTGTAAACTGTAAGAAAAGTTCAAATATGAGACACTGCCCCAACTGAAATATGACTGGCAGATGGACTGAACATTGGAGAGGGACTAGTGGGGAAGAGGAAAAATCAAGGAAGAGTTCACAATTCATGATTTGACTACTTGGTGAATGGTTGTTATCTGTTAAGATAGAACGGTGTTCATATAGATGCAGCTGTTTGATAGATAATCTTACAAGTATTTAATTGGCTATGTCAACTAGGAAGAGAAAAAAGGATGGTGTTCAAGTAAGTCTCTGATAAAAGAATAAGATGACAGATACTATTGAAAACCAACAGGATCTGCTTTATATCCTGTAAACAGTGGGAATGAAAAGATACTCTCATAATAGGGCCAGGCTAAAGTACCCAACATTTACAGGTGGGGAGGAGAAGTGGTTACAAGTCAAGGAGCAGTGGAAAGGAGTAAAGAAGGGCTGATGAGAAAGATCAGAAAATGGTATGGTTTGAATTGAAGTAAGGGATCTTGATTTCAAGGAGCAGGGCTTAGACAATGGTGTTAGGCACAGATAGATGAGCTAAAAATGAGAAAAGTCTACTGCTTCAGTAATACTAAACCTACTTGCAATTTTGGTAAGAAAACTGGAGAAGCACAAAATAGAATTGAAAGATTGTTTTATTTTTAAATTCCCCCCTCTGTGTATGTGTGCATGCATATGTGTGTGTGTGTGTGTGTGTGTGTGTGTGCGTGCGCGTGCATGTTTGTGTTGAATTCATGCATGTACCAAGTTCAGTCAGAAGAGAGCATCAACCCCCCTGGAACTGCAGTTACAGATGGCTGTGACCCACCATGTGGGTACAGGGCAAAGCCCAAGTCATCTGCAAAAGCACCAGTGCTCTTAACTGCTGGTCCATCTCTCTTACCCAGAACTGAGTATTTTTGGAGAAGTTTTGAGTATGAGAAAGCAAGCAGTAGTTGGAATGTAATATGAGTTCAAGGGGAGTTTACATGGTGACAGGATGAGAGCCAGTAGCAGGGAAAGGTGTGACATGAAAGTCGTCTTCAGGAAGGTAGAAGATTGGGTCCAGAGGGTTAGGTGAAACATTGGACAGAGGTCACTTCCATCATTCTAACAAGGTGAAAGACAGGAAGATGGATAAAAACATGAGTTTCTGGATTGTCCTGGGTAGTAGCTTTCTCCTGTATGCTTTACAAACAATGTCTGATTTCAGTTGTGAACATTAAATTAATAAGGGCAGCAACCAATAGAAATTAGCACACTCCTTCCTATGCCTCTAGGGCATGTTAGTAAATGCTAACCATCACTATTAATGGGTACAAAAGATATCAGATTGGAAAGCATTAATTAATAACCTTTCAAACACTCCAGTCTGAATACAGATTACACTGGTGTGGCATCGACACCAGCATTGCTTCTCTTGTTCTGCAACATTATTTTATCATTTGAACCTGTCCTGGACTATTCCAGTCACACAGAAATGAGCTTCTGTGAGCAATTTCATTGGTCTAAGATGCAGTTTTCCTTTTTAAAGAGCTATAAAATTGTGAAAAAATGTTTATCTTATGGAGAAATGTTCTTGTAGACTTTCAAAATCGAATTCTGGGTGGACCTAAAGTTGCAAAAAGACAACACAATTCTCGAACAGCTTAAGAAGACCATAGCCCTGTTTGAAAGCAAGGCGAGAGTAGGCCCCGTAGCTTCCTAGCTCACCACTGCTACACAGTACCAACATCTTCTGGAGAGCCAAGGACAGCACCTACTGTACTTCTTTCTTAAAATTCCAATCACTCTTCTTTCATAGTCTTCTTTCTTTAAAAAAAAAAAAGTGTTGGCTGGGTGGTGGTGGTGCTTGCCTTTAATCTCAGCACTCAGGAGGAAGGTGGATCCCTGTGAGTGTGAGGGCAGTCAAGTTTACAGTGAGTTCCAGAACTGGCTCAATAGCTACTGGAAAAACTTGCCTCAAAAAAACCAAAAAAAAAAAAAAAAAAAAGAAAAGAAAAGAAATTGTGTTTCTGTGTGCATGTGTACGCATATGCCATGGCATGCATTTGGAGGTCAGCTCAGAGGACATTTGGGTGAGTTAATTCTTTCCCTCCACCACACTGGTTTCAGAGATCCAACTTAGGTTATCAGGCTTGGTGGCAACTGCCTTTACCTATTGAGCCACTTTGCTGGCCAACTACCCTCTTTTTTAAATAGAGCAGCCAATTAGTATTTTCCAAAGGTGGGTCCTCTACATTCAAGAGATTCAGAAATATTCTCCTCAATTCTCAATCTGCTTTTAAGCACTGCTTTATGATCAGCTGAATCAGTGAATGGGCATTATACACTACTGACTCATTCCCACGTTCTGATTTTTATGGAAAATTATTTATTCTATGGAATGATTATTATAACAATAACTGCAAATTCAGTGATGAGAAATGACAAAACTGATTTAAATTTTATTTTTCTAAATAATATTCATATGTATGGTCCATATGAACACATAATAAAATATATTTATTTTGGCTATCATTCAAAATTGCCATAGGAGGGTAAATTTCATGATACAGATAAATACCAACTGCCAATCATAACAAGGCAATATAAAAGGTAAAAGAGAAGTGAAGAATAAATTCAGTATACAATTATATACAATAATTGAGTTTATCATATAAAGGGAAATGTTTGTACTTTACTATGAAGATGAACTTTCTGTTTTCTTTCTTTTTTTTTTTTTTTTGGTTTGTCAGACTAAAGGCATGCACCACCACTGCCCAGTGAAGATGCACTTCTTAATATAGGAAATTCAGTTACTTAAATATGATTTTGGAAGTCTACAGATTTACTGAATAATTGTAATATTTATTCTATGTGTATAGAGATAATTTTATTACCTGATAAAATGGCTGAGTGGCTTAATAATGTTATTTTTGTTCTAAGAGTAGCTGTTATAATGTGGAAATGAAGATTTCTGAAAGTTTCGGAACTCCCTGGTACAATGTGATCATTTCTGTCCCTGAATTAAAAAATAATGTTCTTACTCACTAAACTAATTAGTTATAAGTTTATATTCACACTAAAGATATAGTCTAACCAAAGGGGACAGAAAGGTTTTGGTTGTTTAAAAGCCTTCTAGTGGACCAATTTTAAGCTTAATGGCAGCATGTCAACCCACCTACTGTCCTACCCCATACCAACTCTTAGGACTATTCATGTCCTAAAATTTTCTTTCAGTTTTGGTCTTGCAACCATGTGACTTGATAAAAAGTAGGTCACTTGAAAAGGAAGAAAGCTCAATAAAATGAATTGCCAAGACAACATGATTAAACTGATTGCACTGTTTTCATACACCCTCACTGGAACCCTGCAAATAGGCAGTTGGCTGTGGTTTGGCATCTAGCAGCATGTGACCAGTAAGGAGGAGGAAATTTTATTCTCATTAACTGTTGCAAATTTACTGCAGTGAAAAAGGGCTATGTAACCTGAGATGTGACAGTACAGAAAGATCAAAGCCTCGGCCTGGAAACTAAATAAACCCTCTGGCTACTTCCTGCAAGGAAAATTCACTTTGGCAATGTAAAACAGAGCCCAGTTAAAAACTACTCTCAGCTTTATGAGCTGTCATAGCAGCTCAAGTGGTTTGGGCTGGCTGAGTTTAGAACATTATATTTCCTTGTTTTTGTCTTAGATACTTCTATAAGGAGGTTTATAGACTAACTCCCCACCCCAACACAACAAAAAACTGCTTGTAGTCGAAACAGCATAGCCACTAAGCACATTAAAGCCGGTCTTCATTTGCAAATACCTTTTCTATTCATTACAACTTAATATTTTACTCTTAGATTTAACTTGGGAATATGAGATTTACTTTGACATCTCACCTACAACCTGTACAATTCCTATTCAAACTAAATGCACATCAGCTACATAGCCCACATGGCTTTTATCTGACTAGTAAGCTATTTGTATAGCACATCCAGAGTGACTATGGGCAACATGGAGAATAAGGCAATTAATATTACACTAAAAGGTCTACAGCCCAGCATTGAGTTTCAGCTATTCTCTTAACAAATCAAAGGAAAAAATGTCCTGTTTGAATTCTTTAATATATGAAGAACTTAAAAACTGTTCATAACAGGTCACATCAAAACTGACAGGGCCAGATTGAATAACTTTACCTTGAATTACAGAATACTCTCCAGTTAAGGACTAAGCTTAATACCACTGACTCCAGACTCAAAGCATAAATGACTGCTCCACTGCTCTCATTTTAAAGGGGTGATATTGCTTATACATTTATTATTCAATTTAGAATATGAATAAAGAAGCATTTGAAGTGATAATTTGCATTGCAATAAATTTTCTTTTTAATGCGATCACTACCTAGGTCAAACATCTCCTATGATCATTCATCTATGCTTAAAGACTTTAGACTGTTTCCATTTATATCTGCAATTATTTTATTTTGAAACAGGGTCTCACAATCACCCAGGCTGACCTGCCTTTAGATCTTCCTGCTTCAGCTTCCTGAATTCTGGGCTTACAGATATAGACCAATATACCTGATTAAATTCATTCTTAATTGTTTTATCTGTAGAATCCACAAAAATGTAACTAATACACTTGAAAAAGACATGAACTTTAACACTAGATAATAACTCTTTTTTTTTTCTTTTTTGGTTTTTCGAGACAGGGTTTCTCTGTAGCTTTGGAGCCAGTCCTGGAACTAGCTCTTGTAGATCAGGCTGGTCTCGAACTCCCAAAGATTTGCCTGTCTCTGCCTCCCGAGTGCTGGGATTAAAGGCATGCGCCACCAACCGCCCGGCTAGATAATAACTCTTAAATGGCGCCTATGTGTTTAATTTCCCAGTCATGCCAGCATTAACACCCGTTTTATGTCTTTGAATACAAGGCTATATACATTGGATGTGCTAACATTTTTACAGGATTTAGCCCTATTATTTTATGTCTAGATTAAATTATACCAATACTTTTTGTCCTAAATGAAAGTCTTAATGAGAGAATAATGTGGTTTTTGTTGTTATTTTTCTGAGGTTTCACTGTGTTGTTGTGGCATTGTGTGTCCTGGATCTCACTATATGTAGACCACCAGGCTGGCCTCCAACTCACAGGGATCCACCTGCCTCTGCCTCTCCAGGATTAAAGGTGCTGGGATTAAAGGTGTCACCACCACTGCCTGGCTTATAAATGTGGCTTATTTATACACAGCTAATGTGCATGCCTCCAAGAACCTTGCTCTGGCCACCAGAAAGAAAATGTCACTACACTGATGACAGCAGTTCTACTGTCAAGTTCTCTTGCCTCTAAATTTGCAAAGGAAAGTAAATAACTGAAAGTACCTTTCCAAGTAAGCACTACAGCCTCTCTAGGATAAAACATCTTCCCAAGTTTTCAGTGATTTTTGGCTTGCACTCTATTTCTCAGTAAAGTTTATAGTTTGCTAATGCTTACATGTGATAATCTAATAAAATCTAGCCTTAAAGGTTATAGGCCCAATTTACTAATAAAATCTAATTCAATTTTCCATGGGAAATGCAAATAATTAGTATCCAAGCAGTAGAAGAGGCCTTTCTCTGCTAGAAAGAAGTCTCTCAGTACACAGTTTAAATAAATGACAAGCAAGGAAGTACAGCAAATTCATAAGGACGTATTTACCCAGCAAAACCAGAACCATCATGTAGAAAACACTTTACAGGGGTTAGTTAGCTGAATAAATTATTTGCACAAGGCATTTATCTTTCAACACTGAGACAATCTCATTCATTTCACTCTCACTTTAATACAACTGGTTTTAATTTTTAGAGAGAATTTAAGGTAATGAACTAATTACTTAATGTGTTAATAAACTCACAGCAGCTTGCCTACAAATAAATGTAAAATACCAATTTGCAAAAAAAGTCAAATGTATTAAGGCAAAATAGGTTTATGATTTCCTACTGAGAAATGAATGCCACATCTCCCTTTAAAAAGTGCTCTAAACTTCCCAAAACAGGTCACTGGTGATTAATGTATCTCCTTGTCATCTGGGTGCAGTAACTGCGCAAAACCAAGGCTGCTGCTTAAGGACTTCAGTGTTTATTACCACCCAGTCTGCTTCCCTAAAAATCTCTGAACCTTAATTTCCATTTCCACTCTTTGCCCTCTCTTCCTCACATACATGATTTTGATCAAATTTGATACATGAAATTACACAGAATAAGGGAATTCAAGTTATTTGCTTTTGTGTGCTTAGATTTAGATTTTTAAAAAGTCTTAAACATTTTATTCTTTGAGAAACTTAAAGGATCCTAGGAATATTTTATCTTGAAAAATGAAACTGGTAATATCCAGAAAGGAAAATAAAATTTCTCCTAAGGATTATCCTACATCACAAGCCTCCTAATGTAAAAATCTTCCTTTGCACTGGCTTTGTTTCATGCAACACCACTGTCATGCAGTTATTGCCATTCATGCTCAGCAGATTTATATCCCACAGGTTTAAAAGTAGAATGACTACATCACTACTATCTTAGGCATAATATCCTATGTCATAAAGCTTATGAATGATTGTTAATTTCAAGAATTTTTGTGACATATTTCTACTCTTTCTTTAAATTAATTAATTTATTTATTATGTATTAAATGTTCTTCCTGCATGTATGCCTGCCCGCCAGAAGAGGGCACCAGATCTCACATAAGTTGTGAGTCACCATGTGGTTGCTGGGAATTGAACTCAGGACCTCTGAAAGAGCAGCCAGTGCTCTAAACCTTTGAGCCATCTCTCCAGCCCCTTTCTACTCTCTTAATACAAAACTAGAAAGAGGTTAGAATTATTTCTCTGGGTTAGGCCTGGACAACACATATTACTGGGCTATAGATGAATTTTTACATGGTTAAAAATGTCCTTTGGATAAATGAATATCTATTTAAAATTAATTTATAATGTATTATAGAAGTTTGCATAGATTTTGATATTTCAGGTAGAAACATTCATAATGTCTAAAACAGAGCAATTTTTAAAGTAAATGGGATAATACTAAACCTTGTTGTTAAAGTCTTGATATACATATACATGTATTTATAAAGAAGCTGCTTTTGAAAAAACTATTTTTTAATTTCTATGTATGAGCGCTTTACCTGACTCTGTGTGCCATTTGTGTGCCTTGTGCCATGGGGCCAGAAAAGAGCATCAAATCTCTTGGAATTAGAGGTACAGTTTTGAGGCAACATGTGGGTCCTCTGAAAGGTCAGCTGGTGCTATTAACTGCCAAGCCATCTCTCCAGTCCCTCTTCTATATTTTCTTTAATCAAGACTTTAAAAACTCTATTTAAACCTAGAAGCAGTCCTGTTTAAACATCCCTGCCAACATCCAGAACTAAGAACGAGTCAGTAGGTACCTAAGGTACATCCATGTCAAGAACTAAGAACGAGTCAGTAGGTACCTAAGATACATTCATGTCAAGAACTAAGAACGAGTCAGTAGGTACCTAAG
>JAQHUG010000119.1:2698588-2714308 GCA_028555095.1 Dicrostonyx torquatus
GAACTAAGAACGAGTCAGTAGGTACCTAAGGTACATCCATGTCAAGAACTAAGAACGAGTCAGTAGGTACCTAAGGTACATTCATGTCAAGAACTCAGCATATGTAAGAAGTTTAGCAGTGCATAGAATATAAAGGATATTGAATGGTTTTTGTTTACTTATATTTTAAGATTGTATATTGCTTGATAATGGCCCTGTCTCAAACCTAGTAAACTATGTTTGTGATGGAGGATGATAAAGGTTGCCTTATAGTAAAAGAAATTTATATATATAGAATCCTAGTCTTAGGAAAAGCAATACATGAAAAATTAAGGGGTTGGTAAGATGGCTCAGTGTAGTAAGAATGCTACCTGGCAAGACAGACAACTGGAGTCTAATACCTTGGATCCACGATGGAAGAGAAAACTGATGCCTGCGAGTTGTCCTCTACCTTCCATATCCATGCCATGGCATGCACTTCTACTCAATAAATATGTAGGTGCAAATTATACTTAAAATTACTATAAAGTATTATATATTTTATTTAGAGAAATAATGTTACTTCTATTCATTATGATCTTGCAAATTAACATTTTCAGCTGTTTTTAACGGTTCACAAAACAGACTTCAGCAAAAGGCATACACGTATAGCATACAAGCTTATGTACGAAACAAATAATAGTAAAATACTCCAAGAAAAAACCAAAAGGATACAACTAACACACATAGAAAAGGAAGACATAGGAGGCAGAGAAGAGGTCCTGTGCAAGTCCAGTCCACTTTGACCTCAGCGAGATGGTCAGTGACTGACATCTCTCTACCAACCACAAAGAATACCAGGCTCTCTGAAAATTATTTTTCAAAGCCCAAAGGAAACTTAAGCAGACTCTGTAGTTTTCTTCCAGTTTATGAAAATTGGATTCCTATAAAAGGAAAATGGATCATTTTTACTGCAACAAAACCTGATTTGTAAAAGCTGGAAGCAGTTTAAGAATACTCTTAACATGAGGTTCTTGTTAGTCTTGAAAAGTAAGAGTTATAATAAAAAAAGCTCCAAAAATATGGCATGAATACGTAGTACATAATTGGAAAAAAAATCACCTCGCCTTGCTCCCATTATTTTTAATTAGCTTCAATACCAAGTCCCACTTTACCCCCAAGACCAGTTCAGACTTGGGAGATTTGCATTTGACACTGTGATTGGCAACCCCACAGCTAATGCCTGAAGCCCTAATGCATTTTGCATTAGCTCTAAATGTCGGGAAATCCTGGCGCCAAGAGGTTCAAACCAATAGTGACACATGTCTAAAGCTAAGGATTTGCTGTCCAACTGCCAGTATCTATTTTATCAAATGTCCAGTCTCTCTTGTAGACTGAGATAGATGAGTTTAACAGCTTTCACTGTTTCCAATTAAACTGCCTCACCATATTAGAAAGATGCTGGCATTCGGACTATGAAGCACCTTTGACTTGGACTTTAGGAAAAACAACAATATAGATTAGGTTTTAACACGTCTTTCAATTTGACTTAGTTTCTCAGATTTTAATATATATATATATATATATATTTACTAAACATCATTTAAGAAAAAAAGAAAATCATTCTTTGAACAATTAAAAAATATATGTCATATAAATTAGTAATTTATTCTCTACCAGAAGTCACTTGGGATCAACTACTTTACAGGAATCTACTCAAATTGAAATGTTCTGATAACAAAGCCTGAAAAGCCATGGGAGTTGTTTGGCAGGGGCGCTTTCCACTGCTGTAATCTGTCTCATGCACTGTCCCACATATCATTGGTAATCATTAAAAAAAATGTTGGTGATACATTTTTACCTTTATATATTAATCTTCTATTATTCTTCCCCTGGATAACTTTGCTAGGCTTATCTATGAAAACAATAATGAATAAGCAGGGGAGAATCTGACAGTCTTCTGGGTATTTCCCTGACTTAGGGGGAAGCACCACAGAGGCAACACTTGCCCCCTTTAATGGTATTTAGAGAGTCAGGATTGTCAGGGTTTAAATCCATACGGACAGTATTTGGTCAAAGCCTAAGTTCTTCTTTTCAATTCCAGGAGAAGTAAGAATTCAACAATTTCAGGTTAGTGAATGGGATATTTATTAAAATATTCTTATATTATTTGAAATCAGTTAATAACATGGAAATTTTTACAATCAACATTTTCAATTGATGTTTTTTGATGAGTTTTAAAGTCCACCTACTAGATATTAGAAACCAAAAGCTAGCCAGTAGTATAATTTTTCAGATCAGAAACATTACACACCAAAATCACCATGGCAAAATATGTGAATAATTAATAGCAATTCAATATGTCTAAATATTTCCAGAATTAAAATAAATACACCTAACTGAAGATCCATCATATGCTATTATCGAAGGAGAACATAGCTATATTCAAAAGCGAATTCCATTTTTGAGTTGTAGGGAGGAAGAAGAGGGTGAAGACAATCAAAACACAACTCAGATATCTACAAAATTCTCAAAGAATAGATAATTATGAAAAAGGAATCTTAAATAGGTGAAAAAGTAAATTATTCCAGAATAAAATGTATTTAACTAAGAATTATTCCAGAATAACTCCAACAGAATGTGCAAAAGGTCCATGACAAAGCCCGCAGACACTGTATCTCCTCTGAAACAATGAGCATCCCTTTCATTTGATATATTAGCTAAAAAACGGTCAACAGTAAATTATTTCTTCTGCAAATAAAAATAAAAAATGATATGCTTATAGGATTTAAAGCTTATAAAGTTATAAAAGATGATAAAAGACAAATTTTCTTAGGGAAAGTTCTTTTAAAAGGATAATCAAAGGATCTCAAATCAAGATAGTTGCAGTAAGTATATTACTTTTTGATTATAAAGGAGTCTCTCCATAGTCTTTTCAAGGGTAAGTCTTTAAGTAGCTTCTTTACTTTATAAAAGAATGAATCGCAGTAATTTTCAATAAAGAAGTCCTACCTGGATATTCCCAGTCATTAAAATTTTAAAAAAATAAAAATACTGAAATTTTTAAACATTAAACTTTCTCATTAAATATCTCTCAATAAAGCTATGTCCTTTTATAAAACTATCATTAAAAATGGTAATCATTGTTGAATTGGTCTCAAGATTTACTGATTTGTATATTCAATCCAATTTTCATATTAGTATTTTTTGAGACTGGGTCTTATCATACGACCCCAACTGGCCTAGAAGCTTTTTGACTTATGTCCCTAAGGGCTGTGGTCATAGGTATATACCATAGTCCTGACTATTTATTCAACATTAATCAAAATATTTAATTTCTTTAAAGGCATATAATTACATAAAAATGAAAGTAAGTCTTATTTAAGGAAGGCAAAATTAGTAGCAGTTTGCTTTATTTAGATTGGCAGTACCTATAGGATGATATGAAACATACAGGGAAGCATAATTACAATGGCAGAACAATTAGGTTTATAAATGATATAAACAATTTTTTGCTATAAATATTAAGACCATATGCCCAAATTATCTTTCATTTTTAATTTTATGGAAAACATTGATACTGTGAATTGTTATATGATAGAATTATAATTAAACAAAGACTGTATTTAAATATTTATAACTGGAATGTCAGACACCTCAGAAATAATCAAAAGTCAAATGTCTTTTGTATTTAGCCATGGTTAGCTTTTGTCTTGAGGCAAGGGATTTCCTATTATGTCAATCCAGCACCAGGACAAAATTATTTCCTGGGCTATTTGTGTCACTGAGAAGCCACTACAGAACACCAAACCACATTTCATAGATATATCAGTTAAATAAGAGGCAGTGTTAATATAATTAAAGAAAAAATTTTACATTTATGTATAAAGGCAGTATTTCCATGCAGTATACCCATGTGTATTAGGTCACCTCATTAGTTACTTCAACTAGCTGTAATTTCTTTATCTATAAGATGGATATAATTGCTGCATTAAATTTTAGAGTGTAACTTAAAAATCATAAGACAGCTATTTGTAAACTAGATTGTATACAATAGATGATCAATAATATTTATATCAACTATTATAGTTATAGTTGTATTAAAAAGTTTATTTCAACTGATCATTGAGAGTTATAACATACTGGTCAGGAGAAGACAGATGAATGCATCACTTAAGTAGATTTAGCCTTTTCTATTAATTACATTCCTCAATCTTAAAGTAAGATGGTATTGCTGAAATACCGCTCACTTATGCTACTGAACACGGAGAAACTGAGCCACTGCCCAACTAGACACTTCACTCCTGTAGCACTCATGGTGCTGGAAGGCACTTTGCAGGCTACTTGGGAAGGAGAAATCTTTAGTATTACCTAGCTACTAACACTGCAACCTACAATAGCAACCTTTCTGCAAATCATACTGGTATAATAGAGGCACAAGTGTTATAGAAGTCACTGCTGGGGAAGGGGAGATTTCAGTTGAAAGTCAACAGTCAGACTGAAGGAAAGCGTTACACCTTAGTGATGGCATAAGGAAGAAAATGTTCACACATTTTAGCAATACTTTAAAAGTCTCTAAAAACATGATTGATGAAGCTGGACGGCTGCTGTAGTGAACTTTATTACTACTGTAAAGTAATGCTGCCTTCGAGATATTGTTTTCCTTATGTATTTTACTTACAGTTATATCCTACAGTTGTAAGTCTTCTACTGCTGTGCAGTGTTGTTGCACACCTTTAATCCTAGCACTCAGGAGGCAGAGACAGGTGGATCTCTGTGAGTTCAAGGCCAGCCTGGTCTACAAGGTCCAGGACGGACAAGGTACATAGAGAAACCATGCCTTGATACCTCCCAACAAACAAACAAACAAACAAACAAACAAACAAACAAACAAAGTCTTTTACTAATCGAGGCAGAGCTTTTTAGCAGACTGCTCTATGAATGTTAAACTATATGCTTTATGTTTTCATATTTTGTTTTGGACACACCAGGAAATAAACCAGGAAACACACCTAGAAACAACTGAGTTTGTTAGTTTGCAAACTACTGTCTATTTCAAAGGACAGTGAATATTTTTCAAGGTAATAAAACATTATTTCTTAATAAACTAACTGAAAAATAATCACTCTCCTTGAGAAATAGAAGGTTCTTATCCTCCTTGTAATAACAAAAGCAGAGAAATTGAGAACTGAAGAAAACCCTAGCTTTTCAAAACAAAAAGATGTGGCGCCTGAGCTCTCTCAGAACACGGCTTACCTGCCAGGAAATGAGTGCTGCCCGACCACATCTCCATTCTGGAGGTGAAAATCATTGAAGAAATCTGGGCTTATGGCTCCTTCGGCGGCAATCAATCCATCTAGAAAAAGTCAAAACAGTAACTAGTGAAACATACTTACAGGGAATAAAATAGAAATTACCTTATTGAGCAACACATTAGAAACCTATTTATTTAGTCTGGAAAGAAAAATGTCAGAATGGCATGCTGTTGTCCTGTATGGAGTATGCACAGAAGACCATACAACATAAGTGGTCACATTTTATCATCATAATAGAGCTGTCACCTAGTCCCTACTGTGTGCTAGGTAATACCAGTTCAGGCAGACTTTCCCCAGGGGACCTACAGTATTGTGGGTAAGAAAAGACAGAAAAAGATAAAGGCATTCCTTGTGATAGTTAGGGACAGGCTAACAAAAGATCATGGATAGAGGTAAAGGAGGCATGGAACACCACAATGCTGGTAAACAGTAATACTTCAGCATGCTTCTCATCTTATAACCAGAAAACTTTAATTACACAGCATGCTTGGAGAATATATCAAAAATAATTTGATGATATTAGACACTTGACAATTTAAATGGCAAATATTAAAACACACACACACAAACATGTATTTAATTTTTAAATAAACATGATTTACACATTCTGTGTTAAATGGGTAAGCTGTATAAAATGTAAATACTTCTTGATGACTTGGTCTTTATTAGGTATTAATTATTATACAGCTATACCATCAGGTATAGAGCTCTCTACATTGCTATGTTTTTGCTTATAAACATTTATTCTTCTAAATCTCAACCTTTTAGTATTTTTTAAAAATGATTTAAGAGCCGGGCGGTGGTGGCGCACTCCTTTAATCCTAGCACTCGGGAGGCAGAGGCAAATAATTGGCATATTATTTAGTTACCAAATGATTATTTTCTATATAATACTTTCATGATAATACTGTGATCTCTGTGAGTTCGAGACCAGCCTGGTCTACAAGAGCTAGTTCCAGCGCAGGCTCCAAAACTACAGAGAAACCCTGTCTCGAAAAACAAAAAAGATTTAAGAGTTTTATCACTTTCTTAGTTGCCCCAAGACTCTAAGTAATCTGCTACTTGTAGGATTATGGAGAGGGAATAAGAGATGTGTGTTATGACTTCAGGTTGTCCTAAGCCTAGAACAAACCTTCAGTATAAGCCTTGGATAAGCTGTTTGCAAGACTCTGAGGACTTGTGGGTTGCCTGTGCTGTATCATTGAATGTAGAAATACTGGCCAGGTCATACTGATCACGCTAATGAAAAATATGGCAAATAATTGGCATATTATTTAGTTACCAAATGATTATTTTCTATATAATACTTTCATGATAATACTGTGATCAATTTTGTGAAAAATATACATAATTATAACATACAATTTCCTTATAAAAGAATTTCTCTTTGGATACAACAAAATAATTTATTTATAAATTATAGACAACAGTAGATATATGTATCATGTGAATACTAGCACAATAAAATTAGAGAAATTACTGTTTATAGGAGTTAGAATATCTTACTTGGGGAGAGGAAGAATCAAAGGTATAACTGATTTGAGTCTTCAAATATCAGTAGGACTTAAATGACATTTGTTTGAGGGACAGTGAGATGGCTCAGTGGGTAAAGGCACTTGTGGACAAGCCTGACGGCCTGTTTGACCTGAGTGGTGCACTTGGTGCAAAAGAATCAGCTCAGGAAGTTGTTCTTTGGCTTCTATACACATGCCAAAACATACAAATAAATAAATATACAAAAGTTATTTGAGATAAAGGTGTATTCAAGGGAGATCCAACATACCACACTGTAATTGTCTTGCTTATTTGCATATTGTTTGTCTCCCAACTCTTCCTAGAATGATAGTTTTAGAAGGACAAAGACCTTGCTTTATTCACTGACACATCATTGGTTCCTAGTAACCCAATTGTTATCCTCTCAAAATACTTGATTGAGAACAACATCTCACTTCTGCTTTGTGCTGCCAATATGTGAACAACTCTCCTACACCATGCCTTCCCCACCATGAAAGCCCCCAAAACATGAGCCAAAATAAACATTTTCTTCCACTGAAAACAAAACAAAAGTTTATTCAAAATTGCTCAAATTCTAAATTTAACTAATATAGTTAGGAAAAGAGCAAGCTTAGTGCTTTGTACTTTAATTAAACTTCCACACTAGTAACTTGGTACAGATCATGTATTAATGGCTTTGGTAGTTATTTAATTGTTGAGTTGCCAGTGTATAAATGCAGGACAGTTCTCTATACTGTGTGATATACATTACCGTGATTGGCTTAATATAAAAGTTGACTGACCAATAGCTGGACAGGTAGAGACTAGACAGAACTTGAAGGTAAAACGAGTGCAAAGAAGAAGAGAAGTCACAGGGTTGAGCCAGATGCATAAGGAATGACATGGTAAGATTATAGATGAGGTAAACGCGCCTCATGGCAGCACATAGATGAATATAAAAGGGTTTATTTAAGTTGTAAGAGTTGGCTGGAGACAAGCCTAAGTTATCGGCTGAGCATTTGTAATTAATAATAAGTCTTTGTGTGGTTATTTGGGGAGTGGCTGGCAGGACCGAGCTGATCAGTGGTCTAGATGGAAAACTCCACCTACATACATAATGGGTATTAATCTTATTATTTTACTAAATTTAAAGTACTTGAACTTCAACTAAAAAGTAAAAGTAACATTTGATTCTGATTTTACATCTGCTAGAAGTTAAAGAGTCTATGAATCAAATACTGGGCAAACATTGAGAAGATACAAAAACAAAATCAACAGAATGAGAGGAAAGAAGCTAAAAGATAAAAACTCAATTTTGTTTTAGTATTTTGTGGCAATCTGGTTAATGTTAACAAGGTTAAGATTAAAAAACTCAAGTTACTTTGCGAAATGAAAACCAAAATAACTCAGGATGAGAATTTGAGAAACCTCTCAATTGTAGAATAAGTAAAATACCAAATGATGTTAATTCTATACATAATACCAACACAAAGAAATTACTTGATGTTTCTGAAACATAACTGTACACACTAAAAGGTGCAGACATTGTCTAGATCTCTATGCAATACATCAAGAAACGACACAGAGGTTCATCTAATCCCTGGTGGACTTCATGGAAACAAATGGCAAAAATTCATAAAATGAAAAGTATTGAGAACTTGTCTGTAGCAATCCAAATCTCCAAACTCACAACATAAAGCCTGCACTGTTAAAAGCTTGGCATCTTCTGTCAGATGAAGGAATGTGTGTGTAACTTCAAAGATACTATGATTAAATTCTAAAGAGTCTCACAGAAAACATCAACTTACATTCTAAGACACTGATTTAAATGAATTAGTTTTAGAATTGTGGTATAACTTAATGATGTGTTCTGAAATTTTAATTGTATTAAAAACCAATGTTGAAGATACTATGAATAATGATTATCTGGTGTGGGAGGTCCTTCTGTATATGTTGCTTCTATTGGTTAATGAATAAAGAACTGGCTTGACCCAGAATAAGAGGAGGAAGGCAGGGTCAGGGAGAAGCCATGAATCTGCCACCTGAGACAGATGCTGGGAACTTTATCTGGTAAGCCACAGCCACGTGGTGATATATAGATTAATCAAAATGGGTTAAATTAAGCTAGAACTAATGGGCAAAGTAGTGTTTTAATTAAAATATAGTGGTTATTTTGGTTCTGGGCAGCCGGGACGAACAAGCAGCCCCTCCTCCAATAATTATCTTTCAATATCGAGAACTGATTGATGCTGACATGTAGCTATCAATCTTCAAAGCAAGAAACTTGATTCTATGAATATTATGATTCCTATGAATCATATACTTTGCATTATTTTCCTTCATGAATCCTGAACATGGAAGGGAGAGTTAAATGCTATTACTTAGAAACTCAGGTTGGCTGGAGCACATGAATTACAGGTTGGAAAGGAGCTAACTGCTGTAGAGTTTGGTTAGGAGGGAAGCTATTCCATTTGCAAACTGGAGCAGAAAAGTTTTGGAATTCAGGTGCCTTTATTAAATATAAAATGGTATGTAATAGTGAAAATTTTCAATATATATTTACGAAATACATAAGTGAACATGTGAACAGTATACTGATTAATATGATATCAATTTTTAGTGATTAGATATAATGGCAAGTTATATTAGCATTCAACCACTGATTGTATACAAATTGCCATTAATTTGGTTAGGATTACTTGAATTCTTTCTTTCTTCTCTTGGTAACAGACAAGAGCCCATGGTCTTGTGCATGATAGGAAAGCTTTCTATGACCCAGTGCCCTCCAGTCCAGCTAACACTTTCATTTTTTTAAGTCTTTCACAAGTCTTTACTGGAAACCTTCTCTTTTGTCTCCTCAAGTATAAATGATTTCAACACAGTATTTTTAATATTGGTAATAATGTAAAACATTTAAAGCAAAATATAGAAAAGTTTACTGTCTCTGTGTCAAACTCATCACCCCTGGAAACAGCCATGCTCAACAGTGTTGTAATAGATACAACATTTGTGTAGTTTTGACTAATATCTTTTTTAAACTTTGGTCTTTTGAGACAGGGTTTCTCTGTGTAGCCCTGTCTGTCCTGGAAGTTGCTCTGTAGACCAGGCTGGCTTCAAACTCAGAGATTCACCTTCCTCTGCCTCCCAAGTGCTGGTATTAAAGGTGTGTACCACCATTGCCTGGTTAGATTACTATCTTAAAAGTATTAGCAGGATTTAGAAGGGAAAGCTCTAAATATTCCCAATTATCACCATATGTAATCCAAAAGTCTAGAATTAAAACAAAGTGATGGTAGCATTAAACTGCTTAGATAAAATAAGAAAACAAAATAAAATTAATAAATTATATATTTAATAGATGTAGAACACAGACAAATGAGTATCACAGTGTTAACTAGAGTCAGAAATCCTAAAGATGTTTAACTTACACATCCTAGAAAATAGGAAGCTCTAACAGCCATTAACTATCCTGGCTACACATACTTTAAATGGTGGTTACACCAAAGACTAACTGGGAAAAAATCTAACTAGTTTTGTGTGTGCAGGCACTATTACCTGAAATTATTAACAGAAAACTGCTTGTATACTAAAAATGTGATTCTAAAGTTTGGGAGCATGTTTGACGGACAACTAAAAGCCCCCTTTTATAGTACACAAATGAAGCATGTGTTTTCGCTTTGGTTATCACCTTACCTGAGTTGTAGAAAAGGTCAGGCCTTTCAAGAATGTCCCCTTCGTGGATGTATGGCTCAATTCGATCATCACCATACAAGTACTGTTCGCTCTCATCCATCTGACGACTCTCGACCATCTCCAACCACTGAGAGTTATGCCAGCGAAACTTCTCACTCTGAATTTTCTTTGCCCATTCTTCATCATATTCCTATTACACACAAGCAGCAAGTGTTACTATGTAAGTCTACTTACTTGCTGCTCAGAAATATTTGCCAAGAGGGCCTTCGTTTAGATCAGAGGAAAATTAAAAATGCCTTCTTAGAATTGTGTTTCAGTCATAAAGAACAACTAATTATATGTCAAACAAGTCACCGAATAGGTGACTTGGCTTTTCTTTTATCCCTAAAAGATGACTTAGTTACGAGTCACTGATAGTCCAAGAATAAACCTTATAACACCAGAAATCCTATTAATTCCACAAGAAATGACAGAACTAAATGTTTCTGATCTCTTATTTTAGTTTTTATAAACAAGTGGCATTCTTAAAAAATAATAGTTAATTAGTAGCTTATTTCATTTGGCAAAAAAGCTAAAACTAACTTTTGGCTTTGATTAAAAAAAATGAAAAAATCTGATTGAATTGTTTGAACAAAGAGATATTCAAGGGAAACATACAATTTGAGTGTTTTATTAGAATTTAAGTTTCAAGCACATGAGTTGAGTTGTCGTTGTAAAAATAGTAATTGAAATTCAGTTATGGCCCAGGGCATACAAAATCAAGGCTGAGCCATACCACTAAAAGCAAAACTGGCTTCCTAATAGTAATTGTGATAGTAATAGTAATGTTACAGATATAGGTAAAATATACACTCCCTAATATACTCATAAAGTTTATTTACCATAGCTATACTCTGAAAAAAGAAAATAACCTTATTCAGTTGTTATCTTCTACCATTTTATAATATTTTATTATCCTAACTCAAAACAAAAATCTATCTGGGTTGGCAACATGGCTCAAAAGGCAAAGGCACTTGATCAACGCCTAATGACCCAAGTACAATCACCTGAACCCACACAGTGAAAGGAAAGAAATGACTACTGTCCTCTGACCTCCATATTTGTACTGTGGTATACACACACACACATACACACACACATACACACACACAAACACTAAATATTAAAAGTTAAAAAATTAAAATATATCTAATAAATGTATAAGCAGATGGCTCATCACGAGCCCAAAACCTTTAGCTTCTCTTTTACCTTATGTACACATAATGGTATTTATGTATATGTATATTTTCTGTGTGTCTTCATGTTCACATCTGTGGGTGCATGTACATATGGAAAGTCAGGAAGGTCAGTCTTGAGTGTTCCTCAAGCTATCTACCCTGTTTTGGGGGACATGGTCATTCTCCAGCCTGGAACTCAATAAGTGGTCCAGGCAGGCTCACCAGTGAGCCACAGGGACTCCCCATCCCTGCTGACCAGTGGTGGGATGATAGGAGCCACTACCCTTCTTTTTAAAAAGTGGATGCTAGAGATTTGAATTCAGGTCTTCATGCTACCTGAGTCATCTCCCCATCCTTCCTCTTCAGCAGTATAACAATTAATGAACTTGAATGTAAAATATGAGTTTTTAATAAGAAGACTGACAAGACTGCAAACACAGAAACCAAGAATATCCATGGCTGACTTGAAACTCTTCTAGTAAAAGAATATTTTTTAATGCAGTGAGCATAGAAGTTAGCAGCAAATATGACAAGGTCATGCCATGCATTCTTTAAAAATCTTGCCCTCCTCTTTTTTTCAAGATTAGTTTATGACTTAATTGTCCTCTCAGCCTGATGCATCACAACATGAGTAAATACATATACATCAGGAATGACAGACTATACTGCAATTTTCATTAAAAATAAGCTTCTTTGAGCTGGTGAAATGGCTCAATAGACAAAAGATGCTTGCAGCTGAGCCTGATGTCTTGAGTTTGATCTCTGGGATCCACGGAGTAAAAGAAAACTGCCTCCAGCAAGCTGTCCTCTAACCTCTGCATACGCACTGTGACAAGTGCATGTTGCACACACATAAATAAAACTAAAAAAAGTTTTTTCTTATTTCAAGTATATATTTTTAATAACTAAAATGGCCTTTGACCTTCAGCACTGCACTCAAAACATGTCTAAACTCTACGACTACCATAATGATTGATGCGTATTATGAAAGGGTCACAACCAAAACACTCTGGGGAAAAAGGCAAAATTAGAAGGTAAAAGGAGGGAAATTACTCAGTAGTAAGCTGTTACCACTTGGGAAATAGAAAATAACATCTTACAATAGCTTCAGCAATATTTACAGAATCCTGCTGCCAAAAGCATTCGACCATTTTCAGCAGAGCCAGCATGAGAGGTGGCCTTGAGCTTTAATAGATATTCATACTTCTCTGTTGTAACAATGAATTATGAATTCAAAGGACAAGAAATCTCAATCAAGGTGATCAAGTCTTTAAAAGACTTTTTAAAAATCTAAATAAGCTATAATATCACTTTTTGAAAATATTTTAATCTCACAAAAGTATTTTTATTGAACCATGAACATTATTAAAAATACATTATCTTTATGTAGAGAAAATTGCCTTACATTCCAGTGTATGTGCGCATTTGTGTATGTGTGCGTGATTTTTAATGGGTCTCTAAATTTCAAGTTTATTCCCTTATTTATTCACTGTGGGTGGGTGCATTAGTGCCATGGTGTGCACTCATGGGGGTCAGGGGACAACCTTGCTTCTGGCCATCCTTCTACCATGTGGGTCCTGTGGATAGAGCTCAGGTCATTAGGCTGGGTGGCCAGTGCCTTCATGTGTGAGTCATTCGCCACACATAGATAATGCTGAAAAGTATCATCTTTTTAATTTAGATGCTAAGTATGACAAATTTTAAAAACACTGAATTTGTGTTAGTTTCTTCTAAAGAGTGATAACCTATGTTTTCTAATACTTAGCAACTAAAGTGTTTTAGAACTAGGTATCTGTTTTGTGACATAATATTCATTAAACACTTTAAATTGACTCCTCAAGTAGCAGTCAAGAGATCTAGATCCCAGTCATACTTCTGCAGCTAACTGAAGTATACACCATGCTAAAAGATATTATTTGTAGTCTCAGGTTTTTCACTTGTAAAAAATACAAATTTAGGAATTACTTAGGTGCTAAGATTCTGTAAATATAGCCCTATAATAAATATCTTTTACTTCATAAAGGTATTAAAGAATTATCCCAAATAACTAAGAGTGGTGGCAATACATAGCCTGGAAACCCCAAATGAGTAGAGTCAAAAATGAATAAACTCAAGCTATTACTATCAATTCCCTATGGCATCACTCTGTGATTCCTAAACGCCCACTTTCCATCCCACAGCAGGAAACGGCTATGTGAATGTAAGCGGTTCAGTCACAGCTAGGACATATGATCATCCAGCTCTACCAGCCTCTGTAGGAATGCTCCAGGGAGACACTTCTCACAGTTGGAAACGCTCTTTTCATGAGGGGTGTATCCCTGGGTTCTGTCTTCAAGTTTCGATTTTACCCTGAATTTAAAGGAAAACATGGTTTGTCTTTCATTTTCTTCTCTTCTCAGTTTCTGACATTAGGATCTTAAGCACTCAGGTTCCATAAACTCGAACGTGTCACGAAAGACTTATGGTTTGATTTTACATGGAATGTGCTATCCTTTTTGAAGTCCTACATCACGTTGTTTACCAGTTAACCACTGAAACATTCTGAAGGCTTCCCCAGTCTATTATCAGAGTCTGGGCACTCTCAGGAAAACCCTTGTCACTGGCTTCCGTCACACCTTGTATCTGATTAACACACTCTAGGATAACACAGAGCTACACAGATCTGCTTTGTGTCCTGGAGCAATTGATGGGAAACAGATTTTTTCCCCCTTCTTTAATCTGGCAGTCCCCTAATTGAGACTGCAATATGGTTTATTTAATAAAATTTTTCATACTAAATTAAAACAAGTCTAGGATAGTCCAGCTTTTTGTTAAGGCTAAGTAGCTCCAAAAAGAGGCTTTTTATAGTTTAAAAATATTTTCCCTCAAACATAGACATATATACTTATAGTAAACATACATTTAATAAAGTGGTTGGGTTTTGTATATATACTAGCTCTTTTCCAACATGGCTGTCCCTAGTATGGACCTTTATATAGTCTGGACTGAGACAAAATTTAAAGCAGACCATTAGGTACGATTATCTCCTTAGTCAAACTTTTTTTTTTATAAAGTACTGAGAAGACTAACCTGTACAATAGCATTTCAAATATGCTACTTTAAACCTCAACGTAAAATACATAGATGAATAAAATTTAAATAAGAAATCATGATATCTCTTTTATGCTTTGTTTGGGTTTCATGTCCAACTGTGATCAATTAAATGAAAAAAAATAAAGTAAGATATGTTAAGTATCAAGGAAGGAATATACAAGCATTTATGTATATGTATTTTATTTTGTTTGTTTAATTTGAAACAAGCTGGAAAAATATCTGAAATTTCTGCTTTTGCTTATGTGATACAATAATGAACTACAAAGGAGGGCCAACCAAAGTTTTTGCATTATGTGTAATTTCATTGCATAGAATTAAGAAAAAATTTTTTAAATGTACTTACATTGATACATTAAAAATTATCATGTCTGTAACCAATCAGAAACCAGATCCAGCTTTTGGCAAGCTAATTGTACAAGCTCTAGCAACAATTTGAAAAGTCTCTGCTCTGTGTCTACAACGAAGTTACATGCCAATGAAAGTGTGAGTAAGGCTGGGGCGATGCCTGGGTGGTGAAAGGTTTACTCCTCTGGTGTGAGACCCAATTTCAGATCCCAGAACCGACATAAAGCTGACAGCCACTGCTTGCCTCTGCTATCCAGTGCTCCCACAGCAAGATGGGAGGCAGACATGGGACAATAACCAAAGGTTCATGGGTTAGCTAGTTTGGCTTGTGACGCAGTGAACACGTCTCTAAGAAAGTGAAAAGTGAGGGCCAGGCACATAGGTTATCCTAACCAACACAGGTACCTCCACTTAACTTACACATACACACACAGGGGTGGGGAGAGGTAAAGGGAGAGAGATTTCTTTTTTTATTATTGTTAAAAGAAAAATTTACATTTACTCCCCTTGTTCCCGGCCCTCCCGCTCCCCCCCTACCCCACCACCCTCCCCCTGCTTCTTTAAGATGGGGCAGGATACCCTGCCCTATGGGAAGCCCAAGGCCC
>JAQHUG010000119.1:2715838-2735260 GCA_028555095.1 Dicrostonyx torquatus
GGGAACTTATTCTGTATGGATGAACATCTTCCTAGACCGAGATGGAGTGGGGAGGGCCTTGGGCTTCCCATAGGGCAGGGTATCCTGCCCCATCTTAAGGAAGCAGGGGGAGGGTGGTGGGGTAGGGGGGGAGCAGGAGGGCCGGGAACAAGGGGAATAAATGTAAATTTTTCTTTTAACAATAAAAAAAAAGAAAGAAAAAAAATTTCTCAAATGATAGAAATTAAAAGATGTTTTCTCCTGAACAAGGATGCTCAGAAAACTGGGAATATAATTTTCATCTGAGATTAACTTAAAAATTGAATCTAAATTAAGTTATAAAATCAGAATATGGATCATTTAACAAACAAGATATTTCTACAGTAGAAAAAGCAATTTCCTTTTTATTACTTAAAGGTCCTAAAAAAACCTTTTTCAGTTAATTGTCCTATTTTGTTAATTGTCACATAGCATGGAACATTAAAAAATTTCCAAATTCATTCATTCTGTGGGATAAGTTCAAATATAAACTATGAACACTAATATATCTGTCCAAAGTACATATTTAGAATAATTTTGGGTTAATTAAAAGTAAACAGGTTATCTTCTTATGTCACTTAAAAATCAAAATAAAACCAAATAATATAATTATTAGTTGTCTCAAGGAAGGGAAATGTTGGTCCAAATAATTTACATATAAATTCCTCAACTAAACACATGACCACCATCTGTTAAATGTACATGAGCATTTTCTGTAGTCCTCACAGCAAGTCTCTAAGGATCAGAAATGCCACTGAAAACCAAGTGGTCACTATTTTAAGTAGTTCACTGAGATTATTTACTGTATATGTAAAAAAACAAAACAAAACAAAACAAAAAACAGTTGAATTATAAATGTAGTATATCAAGTTGCCACTTTCAGAAAGTCAAAGATTGAATAATGATCAGAATGTCTACCTAAGCGAGGGGAAGCATGTTTTTAGGGTCTGCTATAGTTCTCTACTGTCTGGCTAAAGCTCAACCTTATAGTTAAATAGCAGAAAGGTAAGACAGGTAAGTTTTCAGTAGAACAGTTTCCACACCCTCATGCCTTTCCATTGGCTCTACAGGGTTTCACTTCTAAAAAGCACAGCCTGTATATGAGCCAGTTGAACAGCATGGTAGGGCTTCCAAATTACACAAATCATCCACATGTAAATACCTTTAAAGACTTTAGTCTATTTAAAAAGTAAGTTATTAGCTGGGTGGTGGTGGCGCACGCCTGTAATCCCAGCACTCGGGAGGCAGAGGCAGGCGGATCTTTGTGAGTTATTCATACGAATGTTTCCAATGTGAATAGACAACTACCACCTGATATCATATAAAATACTGATTTTATACACCCAGTGCAGAGAGATGTACAGAGAAATCAAGTGCACTAAGTCTTTCAATCTATGTTTGGGTTTTTTTTTTTAAATACTAACTTGAAAGAGATATGATGACACTGTAGGAAGCCATATAAACATGTCAAGCTGTTACATCACAGCTTAATTTTACTGATTCTTCTGTGAAATTTTCATGACAAGAAAGCTCTTTACAATAATTATCTAACACTGTTCTCTTTGCGGCTTTAATTTTAAAGCTGACTAGAATTTATAAGTCTCTCCAGGGAGGATGGGATCAATAGTAAAATTAAGGCTGAGAATGTTCACTGGACTTTAACAAATGAATGCCTTTTTTTTTTTAATGAGTACCATTTCAATACAGTCTTGAAAACAGAAGTCAAGATTAACATATATTGAAAGGATGTTATGGGAAATGAGGGAATACGATAAAATATAGACCTTAAGAAAACACCAACACAAAACTTATGGCTGCAAAAAGGAAGGGTGGCTGCAGTGTCTAGGAAACTGAGAATGAGGGGCTGGAGAGATGGCTCAGTGGTTAAGAGCACTGCCTATTCTTCCAAAGGTCCTGAGTTCAATTCCCAGAAACCACATAGTGTCTCACAACCATCAGTAATGAGATCTGGTGCCTGCAAGCATATATGCAGGCAGAATACTGTATACATAAATAAATAAATAAATAAATCTTTAAAAAAAGGAAAATGAGAGGGAGGCACCTCCAAGTATAAGATAAAGAAGTCAGCTCAGATTGTTTATTTAACTAAAATAAAATATTTTATCCTATAACATATTTGTATTTGTGCTAAATATTTTTACAATAAAACTGAGGCTACTACCAGGCAGTGGTGACACACACCTTTAATTCCAGCACTTGGAAGATAGAGGCTAGTGGATCTCTGAGTTCGAGGCCAGCCTGGTCTTCAGAGTGAGTTCTAGGACAGCCAACGCTACAAAAAGAAACCCTGTCTCAAAAAAAGACTGAAGTTATCGTTAGAGCTACCATTCATTTATGTTCTAAAAGAAAATACCTAATATGCCAATCTAGACATATTGTTCCATTCCTCAGCGGGGTTGGGGGAGCTGGAGCACATGAAGGTCATGCACAACACTGATGGATGGCTCACGGCTGTCCTCACTATTTAAACAGACTCACACGTAGAACTTTATGATGCCTCTTATTCCCATGGTACAAATTTTCTCCCTCCTTCTGCTCTTCCAATGGACCTTGGTAGCTCAGTCCCTTGTTCTGATGTGAATGTGGGTCTCTGGCTCTATCTCCATCCATCATGCGAAATTTCTATGGTGACGATTAAGATATTCAACAAAGTAACTATGGGGCAAGTTCAGTTCGGGCACCCACTCCTCTGCTGCCCGAGGTACAAATTTTATCAACAATGACATTGTGATATATTTGAAAATGGTAAATATGCCATTAAATTGTTCCCTAAGAGTATTAAGTATTTTATGTTTATTAGCTCCATTTTTTATCAAGATATGGTATACTGGTAAAGATTCTATCTCTATATAAATACACATGGACACGTGCGTGCGCTCTCTCTCTCTCACACACACACGAGAGTATCTATCTATCTATCTATCTATCTATCTATCTATCTATCTATCTATCCATCTATCTATAATTTCTCTATTCTGACTTAGATCAAAGCTAAAACAACATTGTATTGATAATTCAAAACCACAGTGAAGTAGTCTAATCTAAAAGGCAGCTGGCATCAAATATGATGAATTTCCAAAATAAAATCTGGGAAATTAACAAGAGAGTTCCTGTTATTAATTGTCTACTTCATAGTGACACCACTAACAAAAATATTAATCCAGTTTCTTTTCAATGAACTAGCTAATTGATTTATAAAAATGTTTATCGATTTTTTAAAAAGAGGTCGCTAAGCTCCCAAGAGTACTGAAGGTGGCAAGCAGGCTGTATCGGCAGTACACAGCCAAGGTTAAACCATGGCATATCCTAGCCTAAGGCTCAAGTCCTGAAGAACTCTACAGCAGCACCCGAAGTTTCCTAGAAAAATCCTTAGGATCAGCCACGTTCCAACCTAAAATGTAGATCATCCGTCTATTATGCATACTTTTAAAACGTCCCAGCATCAACAATAACGTGAAGACACTTGTATTTCCTCATTCTTAAGTACCTCATAAAACTAATCTATGTATAGAACAAAAAAGATCAAATAACTAAAAAAATCATTTGCATGAAATTTGATTCATTTTACAGACACTGACATCAATTTCTCTTCTTTTACATGTTTCTAAAAATGAAGTGATTCTTGGATGACACAGAGATCAGCCTTAGATCTGTGGTTATTTACAAACCTCTCTAAAGAGCCTAGGGTTAAAAGTTGAAAGCCAAAGGATCTACACTTAGGCAACAAAATTTTCTCGATCTTGACAGAATACATTGTGTTGCCACTCAATAGTTCAAATTAGGTTTACATAATTTTTTCATATTTCATAAAATCAAATTTTTATAAGAGAGAATACTTACTGCGATAATATCTAATGTGTTATCACAGACTTTCCGGATTTCATTATTCTTATCATGCATCAGGTCTATGAGATATGCTGGAGCTTCTGAATAAAAGTGGTTAAAGACACAAAATGAACTGAGATTGTAGCTCTTCAGTTATATAGAAATTACACATACCCACTATGGCAACACTCATACTGTCAGAAAGAGCTATAATTGCTTTCTTGATCTGTCATGTCTATGATATTCAGGGAAACATTTCATATGAAAGTGAATAACATCAAATAATCAATCGAATCTCATATAGTTGCTATAGTAAAAAGAAAAAGAATTGGAAAAATTATGTAATTTTAAGTAAGATAAAGCATTTTAAAACAGAATTTAAAGAAATAATAAAATATATATGACAAATACCAATCAGAATTAGAAAACCCAAGGAAACAAAAGTTCAATAAAGAACATGAAAGAGAAAATGAACATAAAAATAAACACAACAGACTCTTAAGAGAAGTATAAGGCAGAAAATAAGACAACTTATATATATGAAAACTAAATGGACAAAAAGGTTAGAAAATTTGAAACACAGTAAGAATAGGCAAGGGGGTTAGGAAGACAGCTCACAGTAGAGTTCTAGTCTTGCAAACTTGAGAACCTAAACTCAATTCCTAGAAACTATATTAAAAAAGTGGGTGTGAAGGTGTGAGCTTGTAACCTCAGTGCTAGGAAGGAGGTAAGTGAACCTGGGACTCAGTGACCAGTCAGCCTGTCTACTTGCTGAGTTCCAGGCTAATGAGAGGTCCTGTATGGAAGACTAAGATAGATAGTTCCTGAGAAATGACAGCTGAGGTCATCCCCTGGCCTACACACACACACACACACACACACACACACACACACACACACACACACACACACAGAGAGAGAGAGAGAGAGAGAGAGAGAGAGAGAGAGAGAGAGAGAGAGAGAGAGAGAGAGAGAGAAGTGCACAACCACTTCCACAGACACATGCACCTGTACACACAGGAACATGTAGACACAGTACACAATAAATAAAAGATAAGGAACTGCAAATTTAAATCCCCAAGACGAAATCCAAAGCAATAGAATATAATAAATAATAGAAACTATAGTTCAAGAGAACTTTCCAGGGGGTGGGGGAAAACTTTATATGTGAAAAGTACATTTGTAAAACAACTTGATGCTATAAAGAAAGTAAACATTCTTTTAATTTTTCTGACCAAAAGACCTAATCACTTCTAGGACAAAGGAAATTAAACTATTCTTAGAATTAGGATAGAAAGTACTTTAACTACAGAGCTCTCTTTGGAAGCAATGCAAGATGGATGGCAAATGCCTCTAAATTGCTAAAGGGAATAAGTGTCAACCCAGAATTTGATATTTTGCTAAATTATCAGTAAAATGTGAAGCTGTTATTTTCAGATAATCCTATTTTATTATTTATATATATATTGCTATATATAAAAAATACCTCATTATAGGTGGAAGTCATTTCAAGAGCATAAGAACATAGAATGCAAGCAGAGATATGAGCCAAGGAAATGAAACAAATATATAAATTTCAGGTAACCACTCATTTTTAAAAGGTAATAATTAAAATGTTAAGTTGCATGGAAATCTTTTACAACATACACTCATACGAATTTGAAGGGAGAGTCTCTGAACATCTACACAATTTTGCTTCTAGAGGCAGTGAGTTACTAAATAAAATTCCCAGTGTCATGTGGGAGACCTCCTGATTTGTTTTTGGTCAGGAAGACAGACCATGGAGGCCTCCAAAACAATACATGCTCTTGTCATTACTGTTGATGGTCCACAAAAACCAGATGATAAGACCTTAATTGCATAAGACAAAACACAACTTGGTTACAAGATAGAGAGAAGTTGAGTGGCAAGTGAGGTGGGAAGCATCTCCTTGCTGGCTAGCCTTCAAAGTGCCAGAAGGTGATATGATGGCTGCCAGGAGAAAAACGGTATCGAAGGGCTTACCTCTATCTCAACTCTACGAACTACAAAATCAACTTGCCAGGCAAAATGAGCCCACCTGTGTAACAGTCATGACTGTTATGTGGGAAACCAAACACTGTCTTCTTGTATTTGAGGCCTACTCCACAGGAGAGAACCCATGCCAGACACTGCAAACTCAGTCAAAAACCCAAGCCTGGAAAGATTATAGGCCCTAGAAAACACTGACTACTGTTGTTTCGATAAATTGATACAGCATCAAATGGCCTTCTAAGTATCTACGTTTACACACAAAGGTAAATGCTAGTCTTAGCCCGTGTAAGTGAAGCCCTTTTTAGAACTCACAAAAATCTTTAAGCTAAAATAGGTTGTCTTTCAAAGAAGTTCCCTAGTAACACATGACTTGTCATTCTGTTTTTTGTCTTAACTTTTCATAAACAATTTTTTATGGGCTAAAGAGACACCTTAGTCTTTAAAGGCTATACTCACTACTAAAACTTCAAGAATACTTTTATGTTTTGCCTGTGTCCTGAAAATGTGAGTGAGGGAGAATTCAAAGTTAATGGACTAATTATTTGGTGGAGGATTCAGGCTGAGAAATCTTTCTGCTGGCTTCTTTTAGCTGCTTTTGTTTGTTTTGTTTGTGTGTTTGTTTTGAAGCAAACAGCAAAGCTGTGGAAAGGACACAGACTGACCAGGATTAGGAGTTCAATTACAGCTTAATGTTAAAAGGCTCTAGGTACTAAGGAGATTAATACTATTAAGAAAAAGTGAAGTAATGTTCAGTCAGTCAGACAACAGAGCAATAGGAGAGGAGCTTTGAAGAAATTTCTATGAGCTCCATCCATTACAGGTTCTACAGTGCAAAACTTCAAACTAAGACTTTCCTCTGAAAATAGCAAGTCTCCAGGACACCCTTCTGAAAACAAAAAGCCACTCAGGCCAACAGAGATTGCCGCACCACCAGCGCAAGGGGGCTATACTAGCATTCAAGTGGGTGTGAGCCCTGGCATTGTCCACATGGACTGGTTTTGCAAATGTGCAACATGAGGATTTATGGGCTTATGAAGGATTGCACCAAGGCTCCAGAGAAAGTCCATGAAGGCAAGCAGAGTGTAGATGTCTTGGATTTCCTACAGGAAGCTCCTATGAGGCTTATGCATGAAGCTGTGAGAGAACAGTTGAAATGAAGACTCTTAGGTACTGGAGATAACAAGAATGCTAAAGGCACCATTTTCTAGGCTAGTCTTGTGTACTTAGTTTGGTCTGTGGTCTGTTAGATGAATTGGAGATTTACACTGGTGGTATTTACAGAGGTTCTGATTTTGGAATACTGTCGATTTCAGATTTCCTTTATCCCGTATTACTTTCACGTAAACAATTACCATAGACGAGAAACTGCCATTTAAATTCATTTGTAAGTCTGCTGTTTTCTACAGCATTTCAACATTTGAAAGAAAATACCAAAAATGAATGTTTCTGCAATTGTAAATGGTCATATATTTTAAACATCGAAAGGATACGTGTTTCCTTGATTATGACATCTCTTGTGGCCTGATGGAAAACCATCTGGTAGAAGACATAAATTATCTGACACACAAATTCATCATCTTCTTGCTGAGCTGAAAGGAAACAGAAGCTTCCATGACAGAATTCTGTATTTATACACTGAACTTAAAACACTTGGGAAACAACAGTGATGGTGACAGGCAGACAAACAATAGCACTTGAGCTAATCACCACCCCCATGTTGATTTCACATGGAAAAAGCACTGACAAAAGGATGCCTTCTAGAATTTAAGTCTTTATTAGGAATTGGACTCCTGGGGTAGAATGCGGCTCAGTGATAAAGCACTTGCCTAGTATTTATGACAACCTGAGTTTGACCTCCAGAAGCCCAAGAAAAGAAAAAGAAAATGGACTATTATAAAAAGATATTTTGTTGAATAATATTCACCAAGTTAAACTTTACATATATTGGCTTAAAAGAGGTACTTTTATTTTAATCCAATTATTATGATAAAATGCTGTCATATATATTTACTTATAAATATTTATATTTTATGATAATAATATGATAATAAATGTTTAGTATAATAAACTTGTAATTTAACATGACCACTTACAGTGTAATTGAAATGTGATTTACTGATAGAGTAATTTTGCTATACACTCTTGGCAACAGTTCAATGACATGTTAGAAACATATTTCTTGGCTAACAGTGTCTAACTAGCCATGTGTACTAAACTGTGAGCCTCTTCAGGTCTAACCTGCCTAAGATGATTTCCATCACTAACTTCCTAAATTACTCAGGATGTCCACCAATCTCTTTCCATGTAGGCTTTGCTCTATGAGGCTTTAAACATTGAAAATGGACATAATCCTTTTCTCCTATATAGTTAAGAAAATTCTACATATCACCCTGTGGTAAGCGCACATTAGAGAATATGCAAACACAGTAAAACTGAGCTGCTGCTATCTTAAACAGCTCAGCACTCTCAGTTAAACTACAGCAGAACATTCTGAGACACGGGTCATTTTCTAACTCTCTGCAGCTTCACAAGATCTTCATCTTCTGCCCACTATACTGTCTTCATTTTTCACAACCCAATTAGTGTCTTTTAATTAATTCTAATCTATAAACTTCTGGCTGTGGGAAGGGTATATTAAAGTAAATACGTACATATTACATTTTTTGAAATAGAATACTTTAAAATATGACTATATTATTAGATGGTCTTGTAAAATATTAAATTACAAAGCAAATTTAAAAAATCAGAAAAGAAAATAAACAATAGACTCAAATAAGTAATTCATTTTACTGGCCATGCCTAACCTAAATGAACAATAAACACAAACTAGAGTTCAATTTCATTGATTACTGGGGAAAATTAAATTAACAACACAAGGAGATAATGGTAGGAAGGCTTCAACTAATGGACTGACAGTGCCGAGAGTGGCAGTGGTGGAGTAGCTTTAACTGTCCTGCACTGGTAACCGGACCAGAAATTGACACAACTACACTGGGAAACAGACTGCACCATTTACTGAAAGCTAAACATAATGATAACTCTCTGACCAGCAAGTCTCCTCTTAAATACACACCTGATAGAAATGAGCACATACACTAATGGCCAAAGGGTATGCCCCATATCACAAAACCCATCAATGATACAAAAGATAAGCATATATTTATAATACTATATATGGCAATGGAAAAGAGAAAGCCGACACATAACATAGATGGATCTCATAAATCAGCCCAATTTCATGTACAGTTAAAACCCAAGCAAAGTCAAATTATCAGTGATATAACTCAAGACCAGAAAGATAAATATTTCTTCTCTGATATGGATACTAGCTTTAACTCTTGTGTTTTAACATGTAGCACAAGTGGAAGCCAGGAAACTAGAAAGGGTTTTGTGGGGACATGTAAAGGGAGAGAAAATGACAGATTACAGGTGACACCACAGCAGTGAGCGAATATAGGAGTGGGAAGACTTAGAAGGGAGGGGCATGGGGTGTGGGGGAAGCCATGGAGTAAAAGGCAGGCTAATGAGAGGAACGAGATATGAAAAGCCACATGGAAACCTACTGTTCACAACACAACAGCAAACATAAGTGGAGGTGCAGCAGAACACACGTGCAATGGAAAAAGAGGTCTGAACACTGGGGGTTAAAGGAGAAAGTGAGGAAGGGAGTGAGGGCATGGGAGAAAGAAGCAGGTAAACCAAAATGAAGGATGTAGGAAACCATTTATGGAAACTCATTAGTTACTATGCAAACTTCAAAATATAACTTAAATAACAAAAAGAGAATAAAATTACCCTACATGGGTCCCAGAAGACAGATTTGTAGCTAAAAATTGCAGTAGAAGGCACAGAATACCTCCCAGTGAGTTATTGGTCCCCAACAATACAGGCTATTGTTACTGCTCTTTGTTACCCACCGTAACTACAGGTAAGGCTCTACTGCTAAGGACAGTGTACATTTTGGCTTCAGGACACTAAATATTAATCTCCAACTGACTGGGAAACTTCCTGTTGTCTAGTTTTCACAGAGCCAAAGTGCTAAGAAGGCTACCGGGAGAGAAAAGACATCAATGAACTAACCTAACACCAGACCCTGCCCAGAAAGGACACCACCAATCTGCCGGAAAAGATGTGCCTCTTGGTACTTAGTGGCAATCATGTTGTGAGATAACTAGCCACCTTCTTACTGAGTTTGAGGCCTGTTCCATAAGAAGGAATTTCATGCCTGGTACTATAATCCTAGTCAAAGCTCACAGTTAGGGAGGTCATCGACCCTCTGCTAAATGGTCATGGTGTCAAATAGCCTTCTAAATATTTATGCTTAAGCCATAGACCTGGGTCCTTGTCAGCTTTGGTCAGAGAAGCTCACTCCTGCAGTGAACAGCAGGCAGCAGAGAGATGCAGAACTGGTCAAAGTCTGAGAAAAAGAGACTTAAGTGGGACATCTCAACTACCTGGACTACTAACAGGGTTCAGGTAACACTGTGGAAGCAGAGGTGGAAAGAACATCAAGAGCCAAGTGATGGGGAGGGATGCTGTGCAATGCTGTCTTCTGGACATCGCATACCTAGTGCAATAATGCATACATAGTAGCCATGGTTGCCTGTCTAAGACCCCCCCACATCCAGCTAGCTTCACCCCTTACTGAGGAGCTACTGGCAGTGAACAGCTGCTGGAGAGGGAACAGTTGTTCACTCTTTTGAGGAAGTAGCCATTGCTAGGTTTCCCAGTGTATGGCCACACCTATGCACATAGGGGCAGCACTAACTGGATTTAGTGGGTTATAAAAAAAAATGAAGTTGGAAAATGTGGTACATTTACACAATGGAGTACTATACAGCATAAAAAAATAATGACATCTTGAATTTTGCAGAAAAATGAATGGAGCTAGAACAAATAATTTTGAGTGAGGTAACCCAGATACAGAAAGATAATTATCACATGTACTCACTCATAAATGGTTTTTAAACATAAAACAAAGGAAACTAGCCTACAAATCACAATCCCAGAGAACTTAGAAAACGATGAGGCCCCTAAAAGAGACATATATGGATCTAATCTACATGGGAAGTAGAAAAACACAAGCTCTCCTGAGTAAATTGGGAGCATGGGGACCTTGGGAGACAGTTGAAGGGGAGGGGAGCCGAGAAAAATGTAGAGCTCAATAAAATAAAATAAAATAAATGAATTTGGAAAGAGAGTGTCTTGAGGAGGGCATGGAAAAAGCTAGAGGGGGAAAACAGGATGATCATATTTTATTATACACATATGTGAAATTCTCAAAAAGAGTGTTTACAAGATAGAAATCTCTCAACGGAAACATTAATGATTGGGAAAACAGCAGATCCACTTCTAGAGTGCCAGTAATATTTACTTCCTTACATGGATAATGCAGTATGGCTATGCTTACTTTGACAGTTCATTGAATATAAACCTATAATCTATGGATTTTCTTTATGTATAGTATATTTCAAAATGTGTACTAAAATTAATAAAATGTATATATATACATATATCTTATAAATGGAACTGGAAGGGCTGAGAGTAAGAACTGTCTTATTTTTAGATGTCTCACATGAGCAAGTTTAATTTTTATATAATTAGCTACTTTTAATCTAAGATGGAATAGAAAATTACCCCAATGAAACAATGCTAATTTCAGGTAAATTTGATCTGAAATGGGGACAATGATGAACCCTGGATCCTTAAGAGCAATATGGAATAAGGGACTCTAGTTCCCCACTAATATTGTACCCTCACACTACTGTAGCTAGTTCAATTTACATTAAATTGAAAATTCAGGTTCTCAGTCCTGACAACTGCATTTCAAGTGTTCAGTGGTTACATGCATTCGGCAGGGAAGCTAGATATAGGACATTTACTTTTCTGAAAAGTTTAGAGGGCAATATCCTGTGGATCTAAAAGAAAATATGTTGTTTAGAATCACCTTCCAAGTTAATGTTCTTACTGAGAAGTTAAGATATAAAAGGAAAGGGTTGCACAACAGGAAAGACCAAACTCAAACCAAGATAAAGTTAGACAGAAAGATGTGATTCAGTAATACTTGTTGAATCTGGGAAAGGAGGGAAATGCACATGAAATTGGTACAGAATTGCTTCATAGTAATGTTCTTAGCAGCAATTTCAAGTCCTTTCATATTATTCTATCCCATCCTAGTCAGTAGCTTATTTAGTTCATTTTTGTTACTACATAATTTAGTTAATTCTATGACTAAAGAATGAAAATACTGAGGAGACGGGCAACACATCCTGTGTTCGTGTACTCATTTCACCTTCCTACATCCCAGATTCGAGATTCACTTCTCTGCTGAAGCTGGTCCCCAGCAAAACATGCATACATCGTAGATTCTGTATTTTACATTTTAAATTTAAAATAATATTCTTTATACATTGGCATGAAAATGGGAATTACCGTTCAGCAGTTCAATGAGTGCTGGGATTATTCCAGATTTAGCTAGTAGTGCAGCACAAGAGTCATCCATAGATACAGTTCCGATCATTATAACCACTTCTAAAACAAGGTCATCCTCTGCAGCACCTGGCAAAATCAAGGCATGGAAGGTTTTCATTGAGTGTCCTGAGCAAACCCATTTGTTCTGTCAAATTTAAGTGGATAGAAAAGATACTAAAAGATGTTAAACCCATCTAGTGGATCTTTGACATGCTTATAAACTTGTCTTTTTATTTCAGATTTTTCATGTTTCTTCATGATAGTCTGTAGAACTGGTGAGACAATAGGATGGTGTAAATATTATATTTGAAAATACAATTGAAAGATAATGTAAGCAGATGGTAAAAGACTCTTTACTGTGTGTGAGCTTCCACATCTGCATGTATACATGGGGGGACACTTGTTAATACAAAGAGAGTAAAAATCTAAAAAAAAAAATAAATAGGGAAGAGAAACTAATGTTAAAAAAATAATTCCTAGCTGGGTAGTGGTGATGCAGACATCTTTAATTCCTGCACTTGGGAGGCAGAGGCAGCCTCAGTGAGTTCGAGGCCAGCCTGGTCTAAAGAGTGAGGTCCAGGACAGTGTCCAACATTACAGAGAAACCCTGTCTCAAAAAACCAAAAAAAAAAGAAAGAAAGAAAGAAAGAAATCACTTTATGACAACTTAGGACAAATGACGACTTATAGAAAATAGGGGGCTTGGTAATAGTCTTTCTAAAACAACACTGTTGAAATAGTGTGCTGCCTAGAACAACGGACACTTGGTGATCAACCCTATCCAAAACCCAGAGCTTAAGCAGAAAAAAATCTATAACATGGACACAGACCTGGCTTCAGCTTATCTTTGAGGAACGGAACTAGCTTGTACTCCTTCAGAACCAGCTCCCAGTCTAGGTCTGGGATGGTCAGATTTGCCAGAGTTCCCAAACACTCAATTACAAACTCCTCCTCTTCATCACTGGAAATCTGGGCTGCAAGGTCCCCAACATAATCCTGAGGAAGCAGAATCACAACAGAGTTAAAATGTAGAAGAGGATCTAATCTAATAACTGAAAGAAAAAAAAAAGTAAAACAAAACATAGTTCTCAATTTAACTGAGTTAACTTGTTAAGGATCCAATGATAAGCTCCAGAAAGGGCATGCTTACTGGAGAGTTGTAACATTACAATGCGGAGTGGGGTTTCCTTTTCTTTCTTTCCTTTTCTTTTCTTTCCTTTCCTCTCCTTCTTTCCTTTTCCTTTTTCTTTTCCTTTCTCTTCCCTTCCCTTTCCTCTTTCCTTTCCTTTCCTTCCCTTCCCTTTCCTTTCCTCTTTTTCCTTTCCTTTCCCTTCCCTTTCCTTTCCTTCCCTTTCCTCTTTCCTTTCCTTTCCTTTTTCCCTTCCCTTTCCTCTTTCCTTTCCTTTCCTTTTTCCCTTTCCTTTCCTCTTTCCTTTCCTTTCCCTTTCCTTTCTCCTTTCCTTTCCTTCTTTCATTTCCTTTCCTTTCCTTTCCGTTTCTTTCTTTCCTTTCCGTTTCTTTCTTTTCTTTTCTTTCTTTCTTTCTTTCTTTCTTTCTTTCTTTCTTTCTTTCTTTCTTTCTTTCTTTCCCTTCCTTCCTTCCTTTCTTTTTTTTCCAGCATGTTGAAATAAGTGATTGTGGTAATTGTGTACAAAGGACCATCAATAAGGGAAGAAGGGATGTTTTCTCCTTTCTGGTCAAACCTGCAGACCCTTGATTCAGAAAGACGTGATCTCAACTCACAGATCCATCACTTACTTGCTGTGAACCTTAAGGATACTTTAATTTCTGAAAATAGGACGATGCCTTTTAAGAATATAATGTTGGAACTATCGTCTACACAGTCTTCACACATATTAAAGCAATTATTGTCATTGCTTCAAAAATAAATCTTAATATCTTATGGCTAGAAGTTAGGTTTCAAGTCAAAGAGAATTTATTTAATACTAATATACTCAACAAATATTAAGTACCTGCTAAATGTGAATAATATTGTTATTGTGGCAGAAATGTTGGGAAAAATATAAAACCTGTTTTTACAATGCATTCAATAAGTCATTAACAACATTCTGAGACTCCCTTATGTGGCAAATAAGTCAAAGTGGTTAAGTTTTCACTTTTGTACCTGGATAAACTGGACACTGTTAAAAAGATGGTGTGGGAGGTTCTTCTGTCTATGTGTTGCTTTTATTGGTTAATGAATAAACAAACTGCCTTGGCCTGTTGATAGGGCAGAACTTAGGTAGGCTGGGAGTGGGAGGGGGGAAACTAAATTGAATGCTGGGAGAAAGGAGGCAGAGTCAGAGAGAAGCCATGTAGCCCCAGCCGCTGGAGACAGACGCCGAACCTTGCCTATAAGCCACAGCCACATGGCAATACACAGATTAACAGAGATGGGTTAAATTAAGAGTTAGCCAATAAGAGGTTAGAACTAATGGGCCAATCAGTGATTTAAATAATATAGTTTCTGTATGATTATTTCGGGGCCAAGCAACCGGAATGATCAAGCAGCCTTCATTACAACAGAAAGAACATTTAGATAAATTTGCTTCTAATGGAAGTACCAAGCTGATCTACCATCTTTAAGATTTTATAGATGCAGACTATAGGGATGTGTTATCTGACAAGTTGTGGTAGGTAATGGAGAAAGAATTCTGGATTAATCAGGTACAGATGAGTAAGACTATCTAAATATCAGCCTGGGTCATGTGAATATATTGTTTATGCTTTCTCTGTTGAAGATACAGATTTCTAACAGCAGGTATTCACTGATGTCCAGATGTCTGTATAGACACATTTTCAGAGAAACAAACAGAAAACAAAAATGACCCTCACTCTTGGAAGCAGCACTCAAGCAATAGTTGGAGCAACTGTCCAAAAATGGGAAGCAAAGTGGCTTGGCCTGGAGCAGCCAGGAGGCAGGAAAACTAATTTCTGTCCTTGTTCTTGACCATACATGGTGCTGGGTCCTGCATTCACTTGGAGCAGCAGTGTATTTCCTGGATGTATAATACAACCACTTGTGAAGATTTAGCAAATGCATGCTCCTTCATTTTACTCCCGTATGAAGTAAACTAAAGCTCACTGGTACAGACCAGTAGAATACTAGTTCGTTTGATTAAGACACAACACAGATGGGCACAGCCCTTTCAGGCTTTCTTACATCTGAGTTATTGGACCTTAAATTACCTCAGAAATCCTGACTCTTATAAGGTCACATAACAGTAGGATGACTGATCAATAACCATCCTACCAACTTTAGCAGGATGCCACCTACACAGTAACTTCTTACTGTAGCTTAAACTTTATTGTTCTGAAAATCTCTGAGTCCAAATTCCCTATTTTGGGCTAGTTCATGATCAGAGAATTTAGGCACTAGGGATATCTGAATTACCTCCTTTGTCTTCTCTTTTTTGTTTGTTTCATCTTTTTGAAGTATTTACAAATTGATGATGTGTGTTCTATTTAGGCACGTGAATAAAGCTTTAACTCTGGAATGGATTTTAAGTAAAGTAATCATGACAGATAATTTGTCTCAGCACTCAGTTATACCAGGAGTTTCTCAACACTTCATTATTATCATGGCTCCTTGAGAACAGGGCTCTTTCTGTAGTCCACAGGAGAGACAGTGAGGTTCATGGAGGTTAAAAGACTTGCCCAAGCATCTGTGTCAGACCTTGGGTTCTTTACTATTCTGCTCTTTAGCTTTTTCCTTCAGAACTCTGGGGAAACAGTGACAAAGTAACAGGAAGCACACCCTTGGCAATGCACATGTGTCTGCCATGCTGGGCCTTTGCACTGTACGTCCATCAAAGCAGAGGACAGCAAACCAGGGGCTCCAACTACCTTCTGAAGCTAAAGAATTTTTGTTTGTTTTTGTCCCATATTTTTTTTTTATCATTTATTGCTTACATTTGTGGTGTGTATGTGTTTTCTGTGATGTGGAGCACATATGGAAGTTAGAGGACAACTTGAAGGAGAAAATGTACCAAACTAATGCAAAATATTAATATGGAAATAGATATGTACGTATGCATGCATACATGTGCAGATGTCTGCATATGCATGGAGGTCAGAGACCAACTTAAGGAGTCAGTTATTTCCAATGTATGGGTCTTGGGATTAAACTCAGGTTGTCAGAGAGTAATTTAATTAGGTTAAATCACTATTTCTTAACTGTTCACATCAATGGACTTTGTTATAACAGTTATGCACAGACATAAAAATTCTGACTATATCCACTCCCTTCATTACCTTGCTCCTGTCTCCTTCCTTTTCCTAACAGCCTCTTCCAAGGGTTCTTTTTTTTTTTTTTCTTATACACTGTAGACTGAGGGAAGACTCAGAAAAGAGAGATGCCGCTTGTTCTCTTTTGTGGATACTAGCTCTGAATCTTTCCCTTCATTTAATCTTTTGAGAGTTTTACTCATTAACACTGTTGAGTTAAGCTCATAAAGGTTCTCCCAAGCGCAGAGGTGGTTTGAGTCCTGAGTAAACGTTTGAAGAGAACCCAGGAAGAGCTGCCTCCTTAAATGCAGCAACTTAAGACTGGGGTCTCAAGGTTTTAAGCTGGAAGCTACTCACAATGAACAAACTTTTGGTGGGTCCATCATGCTGCGAGACATTTCTGATCATCTTCATCAGCAGGGGGTCCTTGAGCTTCAGAGCTCTTTTCATGAGCATCTTCAGCCCGTTTCCTAAAACGGAAAAACAGAAATTTCTGGATCACACTGAGGTGACATTAAGCTTAAATAGTTTTTTGTTTGGAGTGCATCTAATACAATGCAGGACCCTTAAGTGCACAATCTGAATCAGACAACTATATGCTGTTTAACACAACCACACACCATATAAACTATGCATAGAGTATTCTCCTTCATTCTGGGGCCCTGCCTATTTTATTCCTCCCACAAAACTATTTTCCTTCACCCTTTCTTTTACTTCTCTTACTTATCTTTTTAGACATAGTTGAGCTTTATGATCTACAGCTTCATCAAAATAGGCTCACATAGAATATGCTTTCTTGGGCTTGGATTATGTTTCACAAATAAAAAAAACACTTTTGAAAAATATTATAATTCTAAGACTTCTAAAAATACAAAAGTGGAAACATAGAAAGAGCTAGAGAAATGATAATTTCTATAGCACTGTTTATGATTGAAAAGAAGGGGAACAAGTTAACTATGCAAAAGAGTAGACAATGGCAAAATCATAGCTAATTATGCTTTGAGTTTTAAAATGTTTGCTAATATTGTTTTTGTGTATATGTGAACATGATGTTTGCATGTTTGTGTGTGTTATGGCATGTATGTGGAGGTAAGAGGACAGCTTTGAGAAGTCAGATCTTATATAGATTGAACTCAGGTCAAAAGGTTTCTGTGTCAAGCTCCTTTATCCACCAAGCTCTCTTGTTAGCCCACTTTTATAAAAGCATTTTATCATATGGAATGATAGTCAAAATATTATTTTTAGAAGACCATTTTATAAGGTACACAGAGAAAAATCACATTTTTATTCAGAGTTTTATAGAAGCATTATATAAAAATTGATTATATTCATTTCTGAGTGGTAAGAATAAAGATTTAAGGTTTTTGTGTTTGCTCATTTGTATTTTTTTATAATGAACATGCACTCCTCTTAAGTAAAAACTAATGTCCAGTAGACATTGAAACATCCTGAGTAAGGTAAGTCATTTTATCAGAATACTATAGAAACAGTATACTCATATTCTTATATTTCATTACCTTTCAAATAAATGCAAGCTGATTTGTATACAAAATATTACCAAGGAGTATATCCATTAGAAAAGGATATCCTATGAGACCCACAAGAATAAGCATACTGAAGAAACTTAGAAGAATATATGTTTACATTGTATTCTTTCTTCCTTTTATTATCTATTTCTCATTATATACAAATTATCATATGCTTAAAAGGCTACCTGTGAAGCTCTGTGCACTGACCTTCACAGATGAGCTGGACATTTCTCTTGTTAGCAGCAAGATTAATGCAGAAAGAAATCAGCTCCAAGTCAATTCGTTCATCTGAACATTCAAAGAGCATCTTCATTAACTAGCAAGAAACAAAGTTATATATTATTCAAAACACCAAAACAAAGCCCAGAAGTAGAAGTATTAAGTATTCTCTTAAATTATACATTGGACATAAGGTAATCTACATTTATTACAAACTGGAAAGCTTTAACTGTTAAATAGCCAAAATGAGTAAATAGGTGGTAACAAATACCTAAATGACCAGTATTAAATAGGAATTTCCAAGGAGTGTAGTGAATGCTAGAAAATATCAAGCAACACCTCAGCACATTAAGAAACTAAAAATTGTGCCTGGAAGCTGGGCAGTCCAAATGAAGAAAACAGCTCATATAAAAGTGACAAAGGAGCAAAGAACACAACTGTTCTGAAGAAGTGAGGGAAGCCAGGCACGGCTGATGAAAAAAAGGCTGAGACGACAAGAGCTAGATCCTGCAGCTCCTGGAACACGTTAAGGACTCTGGGCTTCATCCTAAGGGCACAACAAAATTACTTAACATTTCTGAGGACAAGTGTCAGGAAATAAAGTATAAATCAGGACAAATTGTTTTGTAACACACAGAGATTAGAGTCATATTTTATTTAAATTTACACAGAAAGATTACACAAAAATAAATGAGTAAAAAACCATATATGCAGAGGGAAAACTCAACTAAAATGATAGCTACCTGTGCCAGCTATGTTGTGCAATTGGGGTAGAAATAAAAGAACTAATTAAATATATATTTAGAGAAGAGAATCAAAGTAGGACTTAATAACTAACTAGACAGTAGGACTAATGGAGGAAAGGAACCAAAGATGACTCTTGGGATCCTGCACTGAGAATCGGAGATGGTGTTGCCAACATCTAGTGAAAAGGTTGGAAACTAAAAAAAGAAAAAAAAAGTCGTTTTGATTTGCATTTCCCTGATCGCTAAGGAAGATGAACATGACCTTAAGTATCTTTTGGCCATTCGAACTTCTTCTGTTGAGAATTCTCTGTTCAGATCATTACCCCATTTTTTAATTGGGGAATTTAGAATTT
>JAQHUG010000119.1:2738395-2786782 GCA_028555095.1 Dicrostonyx torquatus
AATAATAATAATAATAATAAAAGGCAAAAAGAAAAAAGAAAAAAAAGCACTGAGGGTTTGACACTGGTGGAGTTTAAACTGCCAATGAATCTAACTACAGGTATTCAGTAAGAAGCTATAATCAAGGCCTAAGCTTATGTCTTTATTGGATGTATGTTAGAAACTGCTATATATGGCCGATTTATAAAGCTGCAGACTAGATACTGAAACTTGTCCATCAATATAAAATGAGAAAAGAAAGTCAGATAGACAGATATGAAGAGAGGGTTTGAGAAGTAAACAGAAGTTAGGAAAGAGACAAGTTACATATGCCAATAGTGATTTAGTTATTATGAATATAAGCATGTGTTTCTGTTGGGGGGGGTGCAGGGTGCATGGAGGTCACATGACAACCTTGCGGATCCTTATTCAGGTGCTGCTCATCTTGTCTCTTATTGGTACCTGGAATTTACAAGTGGCCTAGTTTGGCTGACCAGCGTCTCCCCACAGCCCCCCTAGAGCTTGGACCATCACTCCAGGCCTTTTCATTTTTAAAATATGGGTTCTGGGAATTAAAGTCTGGACTTTCTGAGTGTGTGGAAGACATTTTACTGACTGGGTTATCTCCCCAGCTCCATGCCAGTAGGCCATAAGTGAGCAGACCTACACAATTCAGAAAACACTCTTCTATTATGGGGAAATCATCAAGCTAAATTAGTACATATTAAGTAAAGGTATTTTTGGTAAGTCAAAACTGCTTATAAGAGATAAAGATATGAACATATAAGCTTTATAAGATTGATATAATAAAGATAAAACATTTGAAACATTCTAAGACATATAACCTAAATATTTACATGTTGTATTTTAGGAAAATATCTTTTAGAATCAACACTTTCATTAATAAGGTTTATATTATTTCTATTATATTTTTATTTTTTGAGATTATAATTGCATTATTTCCACCATTTCCTTTCCTTCCTCTAATTCTTTCCATGTACTCTACCCCCCACCACAATACTCTCTCAAATTCATGGCCTCTTTTTTTTTTTTTTAAAAAAGTCTTATTTTGTATATAGTAAAGTGAGTAAGTTTTTATTTTATAATCTGGCCTGCAAGCTATGGTTTTAATTACTTTCTGTGTTAGCTCCAGATATCTACAAAATGGACATACAGTCAAAATCAATAACTTTCTTGTGAACAACAAATATCTTGAAAAGAAAATTAATTAAAAGCACTATTCTATTCCAATTGTCATGCACAACTCTAATAACATGGTGGTAATTTATATGCAGAAAGTACATAACACTGGCATGTATCATGTCCTCCCCAGAGGGCAGGTCACAAACCACAAACGTGTCACTAATGAATCTCAGAGTAAAAGATCATTAACACGTAATAAGGTTGTACTATAAAGAGACTCTAAGCCAAAAATAAAATTATCTTAATTTACTGGATATATTTAACAGATCTTCTGTCAGATAATTAAAAAATAAACAAATTAGCAAAAATGCAGGTGATTATCCACTAATTAATATAACTACATTTTCATAATATAATTCAAAATCTGTTACTGCTATTTTCCTTCAAAACTTTTACTAATATAAAACTTTTTATAATAAAAATCTATTACATTGAAATAATGCTTTAAGAAGGTAAAATACTGTAATAAATATTTACTTCAAATTAGCCCTGAAGTATAAAAATTACCCTTGAAAAACGAGGTTACAGATGACATATTTAGAAGCTATGGAATAAAAAAATAATTTCCTTGCTAAATCTCTTGTAGAAACAATCAGATATGTTTTTAAAATAATGTCTGGTTTGAAAATTTATTATCCCATCTGCAAAACTGAGAGAAAATTTAAGTATGAGTGAAATGTATCCTAATAGAAAATCATTGCTTAATCATAATGAGAACACTTCCATTTTAAAGCACTCAAGTCTAAAACCAGCTTAATTCAAACTCCAAGAGCCACAGTGCAGTTGTCTTTAATTTGATTGCTACCCATGGTACTTCAAACACAAGGGTAATTACTGACAACTAGGAAATATTAATACTAGATTTGTTCTGTTTTAACTGTCTGTTTTCATCTTTTACTAATCTAACAGGAAAGCACTAAAAGGTCTTCAGCCTGTGCAATGAAGAAGCAATAGTGTTCAATCAGACAAGTCCCATATTGAGTATCAGATACCAAAGACCCCAAGACTGAAATCACTGTGTCTAGACTCTCTGGCACCTGACTTCACTTATTTACCAGTGACCAGAGGCCAACCCCCACAGCTCTCTGTATTCTCATACACCTCCACCCCCCCACCCCCCTACTCAAACATCTTTGAATGATTATGCCAGAACTGTGCATGCCGCAGGAATCTCTTCTGACTGGCTACTCCCTAGCTCTCCTGTTTGAAGTGATGCTCTGGTTTCTGAACTCAGCAGATAATGGCAGCAAGAGCAGAGAGGGCTGTCAGAAAGGACGTTTACCAGCATTCAGCTAAAAAGAAGCATGTAGATCAAAGTGGGGCCAAACAGGACAATTGTGGTGGAAAACATGTGGATCACTCTGATGGCTCCTGCGTGCTGTTCTAGGGCAAAATATTAAATAACACCATGACATCACTACCTAACCATGTACTTTGATTGGCCGTTCTATTGCCAATAAATACTTTTATAAGCATCTGGATGGCATTTGCACCTATTTAAACAAAACATGCAGCTCAGAGGTCTAAATAACAATGAACTGTTAATGTGTACTTTTAACTATTATTAGACTACAACCATTAACTCCTGGTTATCCAAATATGCTTACCTGAAACAATCCGCCCACTGAGCCCATTAAGATCATATATAAAAAAGATGACCTAAACTAAAATTTTGAGGAATAATAACAAATAGGGAGAACACATTGAATAATTACAGGCAATAAAGTACAAAGGAAAAAAAGTGATGCAATATTGGGTGAGATTATGCATGCATACTCACCTATTCTGGATATTTAATATTTTCAGAATGTGAACTCTAACCTAATTACTGGTTTATCCTGTAAAACACTGTACAACACTGCACTATGAATGAGTCAGAAATGATGAGAAAGACTAGCATTTTACAAACCATACTTTTATTTGCAATCTAGAAAGCACATACATATCATCTTATGTAATTAAGAATATAATCATATTAGCTATTCTCTCTGATCACTAAAATACATGTGAATCACTGCTGAGCCACTGCATTTCTGCCTTCAGAGTTATTATTGTCTTCTCTGAAAAACTCAAGTGTAATACTTTAAGATCTTTATTTTTAATATTTAATGAAAAAATAATATCAATAATTCAAAAAGAACAAAACTCCCATTGACCTGTGGACACTGCCACTGTGACAGGGCTTTCTCTAATACATAGGTCAATTGGTGTGCTGCCCTCAGAAAGTTTAAAGCCCACTGAAGCACAATGCTGCTCCGGACAGAAGTACATTTCTAATTTCTGAAGGATGTACTTTATTTTCATTTAACTTTTGTTTTCCTTTCTATGATTCTTTTATTTTGCAATGAACAATGGTTGACAACAAAAGCATGTAAGCTTCTATCTAAGTATGCCCAAACTGGACAGTGTGAAATAAAATTTATAGGCCTTAAATGTACTTAAGTATAAATATATTCTAGACTACCATTTGGTTTTATTAAAATAAATAGAAGTTTCAATATAATATAATTTCGTATTTCTTCAACAATCAACATTTCAAAAAGATAAAAGAAGAAAATAAATAAAAACCTTAAAAACTGTCAAAATTTCATGATATCCTGACAAAACTGGGAGCATGGGGGTGGGGAAAGAAGGGAGGGTGGAAGGGGAGGAAGAAGAGGGGGGAAGAGAACTTGAGGGAATTGGATGGTCGAGACAGGGGAAGGATAGAGATGGAGAGTAAGGAAAGAGATATCTTGATTGAGGGAGCCATTATGGAACTAGCAAGAAACCTAGCACCAAAGAAATTCCCAGGAATTCACAAGAATGACCCCAGCTAAGACCTTAAGCAATAGTGGAGGGGGGCCCGATCTGGCCTTGCCCTGTAGGCAGTCTGATGAATATCTTAAATGTCACCATAGAACCTTCATCCAGCAACTGATGGAAACAGGCACAGATCTGCAGTGGAGCACTGGGCTGAGCTCCCAAATTACAGTTGATGAGACTGAGGAGTGTGAATATGAGCAAAGGGGTCAAGACCATGATTGGGACACCCACTGAAACAGTTTACCTGAGCTAATGGGAGCTCATTAACTCCAGCTGGGCAGGGAATCAGCCTGGGACCAAACTAGACCCTCTGAATATGGGTGACAGTTGTATGGCTGAGGCAGACTGAAGGGCCACTGGAAGTGGCACCAGGATTTATCCCTACTGCTTGTACTGGCTTTTTGGAACCCATTCTCTTTGGATGGATACCTTGATTAGCCTAGATATAGTAGGGAGGGCCTTGGTCCTTCCTCATAGCAATGTGCCTTATCATCTCGGAGAAGTGGATGGTGAGTTAGGTGGAGGGGGAGGGAATGGGAGGAGAGGAGAGAGTGGGAATTGGAATTGGTATGTAAAATGTAAAAAGTTTTTTCCTTTTTTTAAAGAATTGTAAAAACTTGAATGGGTTTGGAAAACTTGGCTCATGAAATACAGATGACAAATGTTTTAAAACTTCCATCGTCAACATGTGTGATATTAGAACACTCTGTCAAGCATACATGGAAGAAGACTGTTTTGAAAGGATGGGGGAACTTTTGTAGACACCAAGTTCTAGGCTGCACTTACATTCATGTCTAAAAATTACTCTAAATAGGCTCTTCTTTTTGAGTCATTTGAAGTTTTATATTTTATTTTTGAGACGATACATTCTGCAAGAGTAGGACAACTCCAAATTCAACCTTCAATGTAAATGTAACAAGTTTTCCACTTCTTCCTGGTTTATATTTATTTCTCTCTTAATGCTATTATTTTAAAAAAATCTAAATCTGGGTAAAAAGTCATTCTTTGAGAGAAGTTTTTTTTTTTGGCTGCTTTCCAACTAATATCCTGAAGTCAATGAATGTCAGACACTGAAGGAGAAGGAGAAGAAACTCCCTTTGAAACTACAAAGCAGAAACCTCTGGAACCCTTGGAGCCAGGCTGCAGTGAATCACCTGTAATCTCCCCTGGACAGGGCTACTCTGTGACTATAACATGCTGGACAGCTTGGTCACACTGCACAGACTGTGTGCTGACACAGGTCAGCACATGAGGACATGTCGTAATGATACGATGTGCTGTGCCTTCTGGGAAAGATGTTTATCTGCTGCAAACACTCACAGGAACCCCCCACCAATGCAAGAGGAACGACATTTCGGAAGAGCACCATGTTTTAAATACATGTAAGGAAAACGTTAAAATCCTTGAAAACAGATTGTTAAATTCTGACTCATTGATTGAGAGTGAATAGAGGGACAGTCAGAATAACAAAAAGAGAAATCTGAGTCAATTCTCTTAGAGAAACAAGGAGCTGTGCAGCAGTAGAGTTAAGAATGACTGTATTAAGTGTGATCCAGTTTGGTGCTCAAGTGTCCTCGCAGCCTTTTATTTTAGCTATATATCTTGTGAATTTTCTTTTGCTATTTCCATACAAATACAGTAAAAAGATCAATCATTGTTGTGCTTTACTTACTGGTGACTAACGGACTTACTGGTGACTAATGGACACAAGAGTGAGTCCATGAGTGTAAGGTCCCTGAGCCATTACATCTCCAGCCTTATATAACAGATTAAAAACAAGAATACTTCTTTGAGACCTACAGACCTAGCAGGAAATATATCACACAGATGAAGCACAGAAAACCCGTGAGAACAGTACTATAAAATCAAAAGAATCTGGATAAGGCATTTTTCTATCACAGAATACAAAGTACTTCAAACTGTCAACAATAAATGAGATAAAAAAGAAGGGGACAAACCTGGGAAGTAGTCGTAACATGACAGTGAAAACACTGCAAAATCAATCTTATTTATCAATAGTATGAATATGCCACCAGAAAATTGAATGAAAATTTATATTGGAATATAGATGCTAAAACAGATAAACTATGTTTACCTTTACCAATACTCTGGAAATGCACATACATCAAAGTTTTGAAGCACCTCATTAGAGAAATACTGCATCATTATTGTTAAGGGTGAGATGGTGGCTGGAAAAACAAGCATTTTTTTAGAAGATAACTGGGTCAATACATACTCAGAGCTCATTCATTTTGACCTAGGTATCCATCTGTTATGGACTGCAGCTAAAGAAAACTTAGTGCAGAAGCACATAATGGCTGCAAAGACATGGACAAACATTCAAGACTAACTTTATCATGTGCTTATATATGTTGATGCTTGTATGCGATAACCTGGGAAAATCTGAGGATATAATTTAATTGTGGTCATTAAGCATAGTATTATATGATCATAAGAGACAGTTTATAATTTCTTTAACTACATGAATATATTTGATCTATTCAGTAAATAACTCCATGTATGAAAATGTTTTATGTGATATAACCTAATATATTATTACTTTCGTAACATACAAGGGGGCTGGAGAGATGGTTCAGAGGTTAGGAGCACAGGGTGCTTTTCCAGAGGACCTGAGTTTGATTCCCAGCACTTACATGATTGTTTGCAACTGTTTTTAACTCCAGTTCCAAGGGATTGGACACATTCTTTTGGCCTCTGGGGATACTGTATACATGCAGTGCACAGACAAATATGTAGGCAAAACTCATACACATCAAAAGTAAATGGATCTCGCCAGGCAGTGGTGGCGCACGCCTTTAATCCCAGCACTCGGGAGGCAGAGGCAGGCGGATCTCTGTGAGTTCGAGACCAGCCTGGTCTACAAGAGCTAGTTCCAGGAAAGGTTCCAAAGCCACAGAGAAACCCTGTCTCAACCCCCCCAAAAGTAAATGGATCCCAAAAACTGAAGAGGAAAGTAAGAAAGTGTTAGTTATCACTGGGGTGCGGATAATTATTCTGCATTCGTTGCTGCTCTGGCAGGCATCAAGCACTCTAAGTGCTGCCACTAAGCTACACACCCAGCCCTACTCTATACTTCCAAAATTTCTTTTTAATTTCTTATTTATTATGCATACAAGCTCTGCTGGCATGTACATGTGAGCCACCATGTGGTTGGTGGGAACTAAACTCAGAACCTCTGGAAGAGCAGCCAGTGCTTTTAACCTCTGAGCCATCTCTCCAGCCCCTTTGTACATCATGAAAGTAATAATATATAAGGTTATATCACATAAAACATTTTCATACGTGGAGTTACTTACTGAATAGATCAAGTATGCTATTAGTATTAAGAAGTATTTTAAGGAATAGGAGAACTAAGAGACAAGAGTGAAAGTACTGAAATTTCCTTTAAAAAAATTTAATATTTTGTCCTTTTTAACTAGGTTTTTTTCCCTTTTATTTTTTTATTCAGAAATTCACACTTTCTCCCCTTATCCCAGTCCTCCCCCACTCTCCCACTACCCCCCCCCCCGCTCTCCCACTACCTTTACTCCCTCCCCCTGCTTCCTTAAGAGAGGGCAGGGTAGCCTGCCCTGTGGAAAGTCCAAGGCCCTCCCCCCTCCATCCTGGCCCAAGAAGGTGTTCATCCAAATAGACTGGGTTCCTAAAATGTCTAATCATGCAGAGAAGATAGGTCACAGTGTCATTATCAATGGCTACTCAGTTTGCCCCCATTGGCAGCCACATTCAGAGAGTCCGATTTGGTCATATGCTCCATCCAGTTTTAACTAGGTCTTTGAGGATTTTGTACAACGTGTTTTAATCATAGTCACCCACTTCCCCCAACTCCTCTCAGGCCCACACCCCTTCCCTAGCCACATAACTTTGTGTTCTCTTTATTTTCATTCATCAACTCCAATTGTGCTGCTCACTTATTCTTAAATGCATGACCTTCTAGAGGAGTACAGTCAACTGTTAGGACAACAGTTTCAAAGAAAAGTGGCTCTCTTCCAGCAGCTATCAATTGCTAATCGATCCCTGGCTAGAGACAGGACTTCATCTCTACCTTACCTCTCTGTAATGAGATCTGGTCTGGTTGAAATTGTACAGGGCTGTATATACCGTCATAGCTGTCAGTTCATAGGTACACCTACTCTGCTGGGTCTGCAGGACACTTTTCCAAAGTCATTCACTGCTTCTGACTACTAGTCTTCTCACCTCGGCTTCCAAAACAATCCCTGAGCCTTGAGGAGTGGGGATTCAATACAGATGTCCAATTTAGGGATGAGCATATTTCTTAAATGCCTTTCTCACTTAAGCCTCTTACCTGTGGTATGCAGTCAGTATATGCAAACATTGATTTAAAGCGGTCATCCATGCTTATATGGTAAAGCACACACATTGCTATTTGTTTGTAGTTTTCATTGCCTGATCACAAAAAAAAAATCATGGTTATAATGAAAGATGCCATATATGTATATATACCATACACAAGTTAGTAAAGTTATATACTAAAAACTTTTAAACTGCTAAATCAAATATTTATATAACTTTGATCTGGAAAACTCTGGAGATCCTTATTTCAAATCTGAATTTTTAATCATACTTATATTAATTGGGAAGTATCAATGTCCATTTTACATGATATATTTTTGGGAAAATAACTCAATTTCTAGAAATTTATTGTCCCCAGTACCTAGTATAAAACAGATTGGGTCATTAGTCTTTCTTCTCTTAGAAATGAATAGAAATACAAGATTAATTCGGTTGATTTGCAGTCACTAGGTAAAAGATACTGTAAACAAGTATATTTGAGTTCTAAGTATTGAAGCCTGGATCATCAGTGAACTGCTGAAACAAGTAGAATAACATCAGTAACATAAAATATAAAGTTTCATCACGAACTGCTAAGGTCACAAATTCATTACAATATGGGGAATGTCCCTGGAGTTCTGAGGTAATAATATTCTGGGCTAGGGATTTCACTCAGTGTAGAGGGCTTGCCCAGCATGTATAAGTGACTTAGTCTGATTCCAAGATTAGCATGTATAACAAGGTAATAATAACAATAGTGACTAACAGTAATCACGCATCAAGCTTTTAGCATGCAAAAGAGCCATACTTTAGACAGATGGCACAGCACTGAACCTTCAGAATAGTCTTCTGTAGACCTTATCATCTGTCACATGAGGAACCTCAAGCTTAGAGAAAGTAGGTACTGATCATATAGCCTTGGAAACGTGGGCAGAGATTTAAAACAGGCCTGTCTGCCCTCAAAATCTCTGCCCAGTTATAATAGTTTTAAGCATTTTTATATCATAGGGAGGAAATTTTTGCCACATAAGGAATTATCAGGTGTCAAGAACTTTAAACACTATTAGATGATCAAATAAAGTTATTTTTCAAGTAGAATTCTTTTAAATTGAGAAAACATATCTTGTAAAATTGGTTGATTATTTTTGGCAATTGTGACAAGGGTCATGTTAATTCCAGCTCTTCCAGGAAGCCATGGCAGGAAGATCACAATCAATACCTTGCTTATATAGTGAGTTCAAGGCCAGCCTGGAAATGTAGTAAGACCTTGTTCAATTTAAACAAACAAATATACAAAAAAGTAGGACCGAAAGTGTAGTCCCTTGGTAGAATGCCTGATTAGCACATGTGCAAGCCCCAATCCAGTTTCTAGTTATGCCAAAACAACTTATATCAGCCAGAAAAATAACTTCAAAACCAGATTAATATATATTACATGCTTTAAATATGAAAATTCAAGTAAATATTTTTACCTTGAATAAGACTATGAATTAATAATTCAACTGCTTAGAACAGAATTCACGTGGGAAAGAAAACTATTTTGTACCTGATATATTTTTTTTCTTTATAACATTATAAGAAGTTGAAATATGACTGCAGGAGAGAGTGCAATTTGTGTTGTTGTTTTCAGACAGGGTTTCTCTTTGTAGCCAAGGATATCCAAGCTGTCATGTCATGTCACAGAGATCCACCTGCCTCTCCCTCCCAGTGCTGGGATTAAAGGCACACACTACCACACCCAGCTAATTTGGATTATTTTAAGGTAAGGTAAGTCTTAGATCTCTTATTGGAAAGTGAGAAGAGTTGAAGACCTTGAAAAACGAGTGGTATGAATAAAGAACATCATCTTAAAGACACAGTTGGGAAACAGTAATGGAGGAGGAAGTAGTATTTAAAGTCTTAAGATAGAGGCCAGGTATCCAATCGCTATACAAAGCATAGCATTTATAGCTACTATTTATATGAGGGCATGAATTATATTTGGAGAGAAGTATGGTGTAATATTTGTGACATTCTTCCAAGTAATATAAAAGCAGGCATTTCTGATACCAGCAATTTGACACCATAGCAATCTATAATTCATAGATTTTAATAATCATATTTTATATTTTGACATTTATCTTTTTTCTTTCATATTCTTTTATTTTTCATTCAAAAATTTACACTTCCTCCCCTTCTTCCAGTCCCCTCCTGCTCCCCCATTACCCCTCCTCCCTCCCCTTGAATCCTTAAGAAGGGGCAGGGTACCCTGTCCTGTGGGAAGTCCAAGGCCCTCCCCCCTCCCCCCGCCTTAGGAAGGTGTGCATCCAAATAGACTAGGTTCCCAAAAAGCCATTACATGCAGACCTTGAAGAAAGAAATTGAAGAGGATATCAGTAAATGGAAGGATCTCCCATGCTCCTAGATTGATAGGATCAATATAGTAAAAATGGCAATTCTACCAAAGGCAATCTATAGATTCAATGCAGTTCCCATCAAAATCCCAACAAAATTCTTCATAGACCTTGAGAGAACAATAACTAACTTTATATGGAAAAACAAAAAGCCATTATAGCCAAAACAATCCTATACAACAAAGGAACTTCCGGAGGCATTACCATCCCTGACTTCAAACTCTATTACAGAGCTACAGTAATGAAAACAGCTTGGTATTGGCATAAAAACAGAGAGATTGACCAATGAAATCAAAATGTAGACCCGGATATTAATCTGCAAACCTATGAACACCTCATATTTGACAAAGAAGCTAAAATTATACAATGGAAGAAAGAAAGCATCTTTAACAAATGGTGCTGGCATAACTAGATATCAATCTGTAGGAGAATGAAAATAGATCCTTATGTATCACCATGCACAAAACTCAAGTCCAAATGGATTAAAGACCTTAATATAAGCCTGACCACACTGAACCTGATAGAAGAGAAAGTGGGAAGTGGCCTGCAAGACATGGGCACAGGAGACCACTTCCTATGTAAAACCCCAGTGGCACAGACAATAAGAGCAACAATGAATAAATGGGACCTCCAGAAAATGAGAAGCTTCTGTAAAGCAAAGGACACAGTCATTTAGACAAAAATGCATCCTACTGAATGGGAGAAGATCTTCACTAACCCCACATCAGACAAAGGTCTGATCTCCAAAATATACAAAGAATTCAAGAAACTAGACATTAAAATTCTATAACCCAATTGAAAAATGGGGTAATGATCTGAACAGAGAATTCGCAACAGAAGAAGTTCGAATGGCCAAATGATACTTAAGGTCATGTTCAACTTCCTTAGCGATCAGGAAATGCAAATCAAAACAACTTTGAGATACCATCTTACACCTGTCAGAATGGCTAAAATATTTTGACATTTAATGATGCTTACCTGCCACAGGTTTTATGGTATATATGTGCAAAGGAAACCCATTTTAAATCCTGTTTCCTCCGAAGGCAGGTATCTCTTAGGTTAGCACCTAGCCTAAGGGACTGAGCAATTACAGCATCTTTTAAACTAGACCCCAGGGGAACTCTCTCATACTCTGTGAAGGCCACCATCTCTTGGTTTTTCAGTTATTTTCTACAAGAAACATGGGCTGGATGCTATAATTTTCTCATCAGGATTCTTGAGCTGTAAACTCTACCTAACCTAGTACAACCCTTCTATACACATGGCAGGTCTTCCAAACAGACACTCCTTTAAGAGTTATTTATAGCAATTTTCCCTAATGGCATCACAAGCAAAGACAGGCTTCTAGCTATTGGTATGTTGGTGTGACACTCAGGGCTCTGCAAATTTTGAGCACAGCATAGGACAGATGGAAGATTTTGAGAAGTAGGTCTTAATAACTGGATGTGAATTAGCCAAATCTGTTCAAGTAATAAGGGTAGGTTTGAAAAAAATAGCTCAGGTATTATGATTCCTATTGTATTTATGGCTATAAACATGAATCATGATGAGCTCACTGGCTATTAAATGCAGAAGGTATAAGCACTTTGATAGGATTTCCTCAGGAATTCACTGTTAACTAGCTGGGTTTGAATGTGTTACTGAATTATCTTAGTATTTGAGCAGCCATTCTCTCCCAACTGTTCGCTCCTAGCTGAATAGTGTTAATACCTTAACAAACAGGTCATTAACTCCAGTAACTGGTTTTGTGGGAATTGCTGCACTTACAAAGTATATTCAAGAGTTTATAAGAAGTATTCCCTTCCCCCCGCAACCTTCTTTTTAAAGAAATTTACAGCTGTAGCTCAGCTGGAGCAGCTGAAGCCAGAAGAAAATAAGTTTTCTGGGACACTCTCACAATTGATTTTCTGCCAACTAAAGAGAAAAACACATGCTGATCAGTTCTGAGTTTTAAAAAAAATGTCTTTATTTGTTTATCGCTGAAGTGATCAGTAGAAACACTTCTCAGTCACTAATCTTGTAAGACACTGGAGATTTCCCACTCACAGATCACTCAGGCAGAAATGTAAGCTTTGAACATTAGAATACAACCCCAAATTTCTGCTCTTGTGACAGGACCCAGTTCTACACCGCAGAAAAGAATGAGAATACACATTATGAGCCATGTTATTAGCCAGACTCTCATTCTCTTCTATATCCCATGTCATCTTTGTTCAAAGCAGAATACTCCAAGCAAAGAAAAATAGGAACAGAAGCACATGTATATTTAGAATAGCACAGCATTAGGTGATATTTTACCCTGAAAATGACCTCTGAATATAGCATGCTGAAAATGTCTAAGATTAATACAGCATTAGAGCTCTTAATGCCTATTAACAATATAGTATAAAGTAAATGCCACAAGATAACAACCTCTCAGAAATTATCTGCAGCAATTATTGAATACACTTATATTCTACATCAAAATATACTAAAATACATTTAAGATTATCATTAAAATTATTTTCTGGTATTGGGGATGGAATCTAGGACCTCAAACATGCTGGATAGGTACTTTACCAATGAGTCACATCTTCAGTCCCAGAACAGTAAATATATAAAGATTAAGACTAAGTAGATTTGGTTTAAATTGGAATTTGAACAACTAATTTTTAAGACTGCAACTCTACTGGCTGCTCTTTTATTTTATAATAGACTTAATGACAGCAGATATATGAGGACTTGAACAGATACAACACAATAATTTTAAGACGAGTTAAGTGGGAAAAGCAAAAACATCTCTATGTTCCAATGATCAGTAACAGCAAGAGTTTTGTGGTTAAACTGCTGTATTCAGTTACTTATCACAATAAGAAGCAAAAGTGAAAATCTATCATTAAACTAAACACTAATTTAATTATACATTAATGACTGTTTCAAGTACTCTAATATTCAAAACTGATAAATTTTCATTCTTTTAAATACGTTCAACTAGTTATTTTCAACAGGTCTTCAATAAGTTTATTGCCTTGTTTATAAATTTTTATTGTGCCCCAAGAATACTGTAGCAACTTGTTTGTAATAAACCTTACAATATGGGCAACTTCAGATCCAAATGACATAGACCAAAATAAAGCCCTTAACAAGGACTGATTTCCAGCTCAGAGTCCAACTACCCACTTAATGTGCCTTGGCCAAATCATCATTTAGGATGGAGACACCCCAGGCAATATTCACACACACAGTATTAGAACCAGCTGGTGATAGAAGAATCTTTGGAAAAAAGGCTACTCTATTTAATTGGGAAAACAGGAGGAAGCATAAATTTTACTGCCATTAATAACTTCAAGCATTGTGATATGGTTCTACCCTAGCCTGAAGGAGACATGTGCTTTTTGTTAAAGTGTTTGCCACATCTGACCCCTATTGGTTGCTCACTTGATCAGGTAAGAAAATATAGGTTTATTTACAGGATAAATGAGGCCTATTAAAATTGAACAATGCAGTAGTCTATGAGGAGGTAGGTTCTGAAACAGATGTGTGAAATTCCCTAACAGTTTGGTAATAATAATAATAAGGCAAAACCAAGTTACTCTTTTTTCTTTCTAAATTGCCTTTAATTTTCTTAAAGAAAAATATCATAAAAACAAACTAGTCTCAAATAACTAGGTTTGAAAAACATTAATCTGATCATTTCCAGTTTCTAATAAGCCTAAAAAGGCCACTCCCAAGGCCCTGCTGCTCTTTCACAAAAAACAAGTTTCATTCATTCATTTATGAAGTTGTTGGTAAATTAAAATTAAGTGCGTGTGCGTGCGCGCGCACATACACACATACACACAAATTTAACCTGGTGAGAGAACGTCAAAGATGGTTGGAACATAACTTTGCCAGCTTTCCTTAAGGCATATATATGAGAGGATGGACATAAGAAATAACTTGTGGTGTCTATGTTGTCAATGTTTACACCATAACAGTACCTTCTGGTGATCTCCAACAATAAGGGGAACCAGGATTGTGTAAACCAGAATAGTCAAACATCTATCACTTAACTCTTGACCTGGGTTAACTCCCTACAGCTGATGAAATTTTTCAACAACCCAAGAAAATGCTCTGAATCCCAGAACATTAAACACAATCCAGGAAAAATAAACCAGGCACTGCTGTCACCCTCAAACCCAGGTTTGAGTCTGCTCATAGAGCGAGAACCACTGTATCAGTTAAGACCCCTGATAATGTCTGCCCATGAAGACTATGATCTCACACCACTCTCACTGAAACTGTGCAGCAGGCTCAACAGAAGCTTTGGAACCTAGGACCCAATAAAGTTAGTTCATGCACAAACCAACCAAATAAGTGACTACCTAGTTACAGACTTTAAACATTGAAAAACCAAGGTTTGTGCAGATCGAAATTTGATTCAAGACTTAAATTTTGAAGAAAAAAAGAGGGGCAAAACAGTCACTTTTCTGGGTGCAATGGCATAGCCTGTAATGCAACACTTAGAGGTCTGTGATAGGAGGCCAGGTCTAGGCAGAAAGCAAGACCTGATCTTAAGAAAGGAAAGAGGGAAGGAAGGGAGAAAAGAAGGAAGGAAGACAGAGAGAGAAAACATACATATGTATGTAAAATATATTAAAAGCTTCATGCAAATAGCATTGAGTGCCACACCTGGACCACAGATAGTGCGGCCTTGATGATTAAAGGAGAAAATGTTTGAGTTAATTTTTTAAAGTTAACTTACCTATAGGTTCATAAATACGTGAAAAATGCTTAATAAATGTTAGTCTCAAATTACATAAAATATGAATTGAATTCTTTACTTTTAAGAGAAACGTTTTAATTTTTGCCTATAAACAAGTTAATGGCTATCCCGGGCATTAGTTAAGCACTGTAACTTCTAAATAATTATTTTTATATTTATTTTTAACTATGTGTCTCTGTGGGGTTACACACACAAAAGTGTAGGTGCCCCAGAGCCAGAGGCATCTGATCCCCTGGAGCTGGTGTTATGAGCATATGTGAGCCACCTGACATGGGACTAGGAATGGAACTTGGGTTCTTTGCAAGAACAGTATGTGCTCTTAACCCATGCCCCACTTTTGAGTTCTTTTAAAGAACATTTTTCTACCCAGGCAGGTGGTGCATGCCTTTAATACTAGCACTGGAAAGGCAGAGGCAGGTGGAGTTCTGTAAGTTTGAGGCCGGCCTGGTCTACAGAGCTAGTTCTAGGACAACCAACGCTATACAAAGGTACCCTGTCTCAGGCAGATCTCTGTGAATTCAAGGCCAGCCAGGTCTACAGTGAAGTTCCAGGACAGGCTCCTGGAACTGAGCTTCATTACTTAGACACTGCACAAAATTTTATGTACTTATGTGTACAGTATATTGAAACTTTGATTAATTCATTTGTGAGTTATAGTATTGGTAATTAATATAGGATTTTTCAAATAAAAGATTATATAATTTGGAAATAAAAATGATGTTTACTTTAAAGAAGCTAGAGAAACCCTGTCTTGAAGACCAAAAAAAAAAAACCCCAAAAACAAAACAAAAAAAACCCTAAACACCCTATCTCAAAAAACCAATGAGAGAGGAAAAAGAGAGGAAGAGAAGACGAAAGGGAGAGAGTTACCTGTTGGGGTTGAGCCATGCTTTTATTTAGATTAAATTGTTCAGTGGACCACACTTGGAATATAACTCCTGTCCTAATGAATAACAATCCATTAATGGAAGTTATGTGAGTGAAATCAAGGTACTATCCTAATGCTAACTAAAGAAGGCAGATGATGAAAATGGTTTTGGTTCTACCATATCTCACTGTGCTATCATTACTCTATTCTCTTTATTCATCTTTATCACAATGAACATGTGCGGGGCTTTCTAGTTATAGAATTAATAGAAAGCAATTCTCACACCAGATACTCTGAACAAGCTTTTGGGATAGGTCCTACTTTGCTTCCCATTTTCTAAATAAGACAAAAGGCTGAGTGAAGATCAACTGACTCACCCAATATCACTCAGTCAATAAAGGGCAAAGGGAAAGTGAGCATATACCTTTCATCCATTTACCCACCTAACTACACACCAAATACTGACGGCCTACAATCTGCCTGGCCACATTCTAGGCCCTGGGAATACAGAAGTGAAGAAAAGTGATACAACTTTATTTTCATGAAACTTTCAGTATTGGAGCCATGATGGATAGTGGTGGTGGTAACTGTGGTTAGTAGTGCATCAAGAAAACACAAGATAATTATATAAAATATATAAGAAAGACAGAGAAAAATAAAGCAAGAGCAAAGTGATATCAGGATTCAAAGTTTAAAAATATCATTAAAATTAACCAGACACTGAAGCATGACAGAGACAATAGGCCACGTAAAAATAGTTGGAACTGACATTTCAGGTAAAAGGACCAAGAACCAGTAAAGGAGAAATGCTTCTTGTTGTGTTCAAGCAACAACCGAGGAGGTCAATGAGGCATGAGCAGAAGGGAGAAAGAAAACACTAGAAGATGCAACAAAAGAAGTGAGGAGACAATATACAACACAAACATTTCGGATGACATTTAATGGGCTCTGATGCTTTGAGATGTGTGAAGTTATTGGAGGTTTTTGTTTAATTTCTTTTTTAGATTTTTATTTTTTGTTTTATGTGTGTGAGTGTTCTGCCTGCTTTTATGTATGTGCACCATGTGTGTCTGGCACTTGTGGAGGTCAAAAAAGTGTGTTGAGTTTCTTGGAACTGGAATTACAAACAGTTGTAAGCCACTAAGAGGGTACAGAGGACTGAACTTCAGTCCCTTGCAAGAGCAACTGATGGTCTTATGAGCCCTGCCTCTCTCCAGTCCCCAGTGGTGGGTTCTGAGTAGAGAAGATTTTAACTTGGTCAACAGGATCACTCTGCATGCTGTGTAACAGACTGTAGGACAGGAGGGGAAACATAAGGGCCAGTGAGAATGTTACTACTATGTTAAAGCAGGGGAGAATGTTGTGTCTGGGACCAGAGTCGCAGTGGTTCTATTCTGAAAAGAGAGCAGACAGTTTGGATGCAGAGAGGGAGAAAATAAAGGACTCAAGGACAAATGCCCCAGTTTGGTCATATTTAACTAGAAAGATGAAGTAACATTTCCTGAAATGAAAAAGGATTGGAAATACTGAGTTTTATTTACAGGTTGGGTAGAGATCATGAACTTAATTCTGAACTCAGTAAGCCTTTAGTGCTAACAAAACTTATAAATTATGACAATAGGAGTCAAAGCAACAGAGAGGAGGCTGGTACCATATATTATTTTACTAATATTCAGGATCATCCTTATAGGCAGAGTATTTAGATGGAATGGGCAAGTTACCAGAGGAATAAAACAGCTAGAAGATAAAGTCCAAGGTAAGAACTGAGACACATTCTAATGTGTAGAATATATACAGACTGGGAGAAGAGGTGGAAGCAGGAGACTGAACGTGACTGGGAACCTAGGTCGCAGGAAAAGCCTTAAAGGTACCAACCGTATCCTGGAAAACAAATGATGACAATTCCAGGAGGAGGCAACTGCAGAAATGCTGTCCAATAGTCTAGGAGCGTGGGTGTGTGAGGGTGGAAAAGGAGAGAAGCGGGGAGGAGCAGGAGAAGTGAGGTACAACCAGCTTCCTGCATTTGCCTTTCCCAATCTCATGGATGAGCCAGCCAGTGTGTCCCCTGCTCTGTCCTGTCCCTTCCACTCCAGACACTTGCTCAGGAGGGGATTATTGATGACGAAGTGAGGAGGAGAATTCTCACCTAATAGTGTGTTAGTCATCCAGAATTTACTGTATGATGCTGAGCCACTGTGCTTAGGACCTCCTGACTCTTTCAATTCCATACACACCAAATAAATTGGGAAAACATGAATAGAAAATAAGGCAAGTGATCTAACAATGTCTAAATGTAAAATGTCTGGATCAAATGAGATGATTTGTGGCCTTACCTACATACGAATATAAAATTATTAGTAAGAACATGGATGGGGACATAAAATAATGAATAAATAGATAAATAAATGTAATGACAAACCCATCAAAATCTAAGAAAACCCACATAACATAAAAACCTAGAAAATATATCCTGGAAAAAATCAAAAATGCCTTTTTAGTAAGATTTGAACTGCTAATCTGAAACTCGTGCATGACTCAACAGGATCACGAGCATGACATGAGCAGTGACAGCTGTAAACAAAGATCTGGTTCAGCGGTTTCCCAGTGTGGTCACCACAAGACTCCGTAAGGAGGACTCAAAATCACATCATTCTAATGAAACCTGTAATGCAGTACTTTCCTACTTCACCAAAGCTTCAGAGAAACCCTGTCTCGAAAAACTCAAAAAAAAAAAGAAAGAAATAGTTTCTAGTTTTTAAATTCTTATTTTTATAGCTTTAAAGCTGATTTAAATAATATATGATACCAGAGAAGAGTCTGAGGGAGATATTAAAGTTAGCTGTGTGTAGTGAGGCTGACTGACGAGATGTGCAAAATGCAAAACAGGGACACTCTTCTCACTACTGGGAGCGCGGGTGAAAATAAAATTAAGTTACAGGTGGCAGGTTTATTTATTTTCACAAATGCAAAGATTCACATGCTTAAGATGAGACTTGTATGTTGTGTAAGTTTTTTAAACTTGAATTTAACTTCGTTTGGAAATGAAATTAACATTTTAAAAGCTGATGTTAGAACACTGCTCAATTTAAAATGTATGCCAAAGCACCAATACAGCTCTAACTTTACAGAACAGTGCACTCTGCAGGTGTAGTTATTACTATTATTATGAAATGCACACTTCTGACGCTGTAGCAGGAGGTGGCTGTGCTTTTTCACAAGAACCATTGTCATGATCAGCTAGCCTCTCCAAATGGTCAATTTTAGTCGGGTATCTGGGCTTGTTTCTGTGCTAATGCTAGTCTCTGACACATCAGTCTTTAATTTACAAAACTCCTATGCAAAAGTCACAGAGAATCTCAGCAAACACTTGCCTGGTGCATCAGTAAAACCTAAACCAGTGTTCCCCGGAGCACGGATGAATGAATGGACTGTGACAAGGAATTTCCATGTCACCTCCAAAGCCTGACTACTCTGACAGAAGGAAGCACTCTCCAGACACATCAGTGAAAATGTCTTAAGGAGTTTTGGCAGATTCTTACATGAGCCAAAAACAAAAAAAAAAAATCTTTAAACACTTTTAGAAAGTTAACACTACTGAAAGCCAGAAAACATCATGCAAGCGAAGCTTTCTAAGTCACTCAGTTCGCATATAATCCCACTCACTGACAGAGCAGCATGAAACCCCCCTCCAAGACAGTCAAGCAAGCAGATCCAGAAGCTCTGCTCAGAGTACATAGGGAGCACAGAACACAAAGGCGGCTAACTGGCATGGCTGAGCAGGAATAAGCAAAGGAAATCTGATAGCAGCCAAGAAAAGGAAGACAAAGGGATCTTATTTATACACAAGGTTTTCTAGAGCCAAACAAAATTTTGTAACCATTTAAGAAATAACGCCTTCTTTTCTCCACAATTAGGAACAGGACGAAACTATTCAAACAAACCAATTTCAGCAAAGACAAAAAAAATCTAATAATTTTTAACATTCCTTATCAATTCCTTTGTGTGTCTTTGATATTAAAAAGGAAAAGCAAAAACAGAAAGGAAAAGAGAAAAGAAATAAAAATGTTAACTTTAAAATTCCTATTTAATTTTTGATTCTCTCAGAGACATACATGCTAAAAGAGCTGAGGTCTAACACAATTTCTCCTTTGCCTTTAATAATTATTCAAACTATACAACATTTTAAGCGTTTGTGTTATTTCAGTTCATTTCTCACCTACGCTAAAAAGTGCGCAGCCTTTAAGGCCGATCTCACAACAGCTAGGGTTGCAGTACACAGTCACACATCCTGGAAACAGCGTGGCGTGAGCAGGGCTCTAAGACCCATAGTCATTGTATTGTAGTTTAATCTATTACTAACAAGATGAAGAAGCTTAAGTTATGGAGCCCTCAAATAATAAAAAGAAAATGCACTTAAAATTGATAATATTTCTACTGAAACAGCATAAAATCACTTCTGGAAACTTCCACTACAAGCATGGCCCTATGAAAGTGTCAAAACAAGGTTTTCCATTTTTCTTTCAATTTCTATTTCATGGAAGTAACTCTTAGGACACGCCAAAACATAACCTAAAATAACTTAGTTTATAAAAAGCCCAACACATTAAAATTATTTGAAAATAAAAGAAACTAAGGGAAAGATCAGAAACTGACAATTTCAGAAGTCTAGAGAACAAAAAATCTAATTACTTCCTCTGGTTAAACATGTTTTGGGGCTAAACATTACATCAATCAGTGAACATAAAATTAATGAGTACAAAATAATTATTATGTTAAAAAATAAGTAACATATATACTGCATACAGAGGAGATAAACATTACTTTTTAAATGTTAAATTACATACACTAAATGAAATATATTTCATACATATACATGCACAGATATATACAAATGCTTGTATACATATCATATATTTATTTGGGCACTGGATTGCACCAATGTAAAATGCAGCTTATTCTGAGTCTAAAGTACCTTTTCAAACCACAGCTTTTGTAACACTATCTTTTTTCTTTTTTCTTTTTGAGACAGGGTTTCTCTATGTAACTCCCACTAGGCTGGCCTCTAACTCACAGACATCCACCTGCCTCTGTCTCCTGAGTGCTGGGGTTAAAGGTGTGCACCCCCACTGTCCAGCTAACACTTTCTTACTATACTTTTTACATAAGCTTCACGGCCAAACATCAAACATGTTAAATGTATCACTAAAGATTCCCCTGGGAAGGTTAGTTTATTGAATTAGGAACTGAAGATTCAATTTTCTACACATACACCAATATGCTAACAAACATAATATCAGAAAATCAAGTATATGTGAAATGCAATCTCTATGAACAAAGCAGAGAGGGACAATAAGGGAAGCAGGAGCGTTCATGTCCATGCAGAAAGCATCAGAGCATTATTACCAAGATGGAAACCCCTGAGGAATTAATTTGGAATTCATTTAAAAATATACAATTCAAATAAGTTCAGTTGTCAGTTTCCAAAGTCTCGGGAGATTAGAATAACACATCATTATATGAGAGGGAAATTGCTGTTATCCACATGCTCTTGGTACGAAAGGAATGAGACATAATGGCCAAGCAGAGGGGTAAAAAAACTATATTAAATGAAAATACACAACATCTTGAAGTCATTCAGAAAGTGAAAACTCTTGAGTATACTAATAATATTTATAGCCTTGTACTAGAAATTATCTTCAGAACTGTACACTTGAATAAAACATAATAGCTATGCATATACAGCATAGCCAGCACCAAAAAACTTCTTTTGCTAAAACATTCTAACACCTAACTCAGCCCACAGGGTAACTAAAAGCCTGGTGCTTAGCCACTGTGTTAAAGACAATGTTTCCTGGGACTATAGGAACAAGAGGATCGGTCGGTGAGCACCTTTATGATAGCATAAGAATCCCAAAGCACCCCTGAATAACTGGCAGCCACCAGACGACCATGCAAACGAGAACAGTTTTTTATGATAGTGTGAAATCCCACCTCAACCCTGGAGAGCAAAAGAAATCATCCTGTGGAAACCATTGCACTTCCATGAGGACTTTCTGAGTCACCTCACAGGACCAGAAATGAGACAATGAGCAACAAGCCCACAGCTTGCCCAAGACGGCTTATCAATGTATATGTTTTTCCTTCCCCTGACGAGGGGTCACGGAACTCCTTCATCTCACTCTTCCCAGTGCACTGCACTGACTGCATCTTCTCACTGGTCTCCCCAGTCACCCACAGGTCAGCCAGGTAAGTCTTGAGAGCCAAGGATCTTGCCCTAAAACTCCGCTAACAGCTCTTGATCACAATCCTTCGGTTCACACTTTTAATCACATTACTGCTTTAATAGTATGTGAAAGAAAATGTTATAGAAAATATAGTTGTAATTGACTTTAAGAGACTTGTTACAAACTGAAAGGCTATATCCCCTCACACACCAGACACTGAAACCTGACCTTCAGGGTGCGACTCTTGGGAGGCAAATGCATCATTAGATGAGAGTGCTGTCTGCGATGGACCATAACAAGAATGTAGAACACAACGTGGGTAAAGAGTCCAGTGGCAGTCTTCCCACCCACACCAGTCACACACACACACACTCATGTGAGAACTGACCTCCCTGAGTGAAGGACACCAGGTGAGCGATCACAGCACTCAGTTTTAGAGTAATAATCATGCAGATACACTGAAGAAAGAAAAAAGGAAAGTTGCCTGTGTCTCAGTTTCCCCAAACACAAGCAATGCTGTGTCCAAGGAGACATCTTTCACTTTCAGAGGAAAGGGAATTCATTTAGGCCTTAAAGCAAGACCCTCCCCCATGTGGGCACCATGTGAAACAGCACTGAACAGAGGTCCACGGCTGGAGCCCCCAGCCAGCGGCCTTAAACAGACCCTCTGGAATATGTATGCTTGTCAGTCAGCGGACTGCCTCCATTATCCTTGGTTTTACAGAACAGAGAAAGACTCTACCTTCTGGAGGCAGAGGATAAATAAAGAGCAGGCCAGTTCTAAGTGAGGGAAATCCAGCAACAGTGGACCCAGCAGTCCTTGACTCCAGGCTAATGTCTACAGACAGAGCCTCCAGGACCCAAGACTCCAACGAGACAGAACTGCATTCTGGCCATCATCCCCTGCAGCTGGTTACAGAAGCCTCAGGTTGGGTCTTGGTTGCGAAATGCTCCCAAGAAGCTCTGGGCCCAGGTGTAATCCAGCGTTATGGTGTAGGTGATGAGAAGACTGCCAGCTCCACACCATCTCTACACCCAGGCATCATAACAGAAAGAATCAAGGTCTATTTGAGGGGAAGGAGCAGCAAGGAGATACCACTCTTTCTGCATTTAGGACTGATCCTTCCATGTTAACTACCAAGAAAAATCCCGCTGAGCCTGAATGGAGGAAATGAATAAGATGAACATTTGTATCTGCCTTGGCCCCAATAAAGGCTTGAAGTGGTAAATTATCCTTTTAGGGCACTCCATCTTAAATATACAGTAAGTTTGCACTTGGCTTTGAGTTTGTTTTCTACAGCAGAACAATGAAGGCACACCAGGTACTGACACATTGTAAACTGTACTTAGGGTACCACCTAGTGGTAACACAGGAACAGTGAACACAAGCTCAGAGAATATAGGCATCCTGATTTAGAAGGCCTGGAAGGAATGAACAGATGACAGAGAATAGGTTTTATCTAAACATTAAAAGATTAGGCATTCAGGCTATTCCAACAAACATGAGTAAATTTCAGAGACCTATTTTCTCTCCACATGCACATAATAAGGTGCCAGAAATTGAGCAATTGATATTTATGAACTCAAAAAATTAAAACTGCTATTCTCTGACAACTCAAATTCAAGTAAACGCACAGAAAGAAATCAATAAAAACTTATCGGGCAAATGAGAAGAGAGAATAAAGTAACAAAATCCAAACAAATCCTTGAGCTGTAAAGCATGCTAAATGATATGAAAAATGTGACAGAAGGCATCAACAGTGAAACAGAGACAGGCTACGGGAAAATACAGTCACGGGGCAAACAAAGGGCTAAGATGAACGGAAGACATCTCAAAAGAGCAACTGTTAGGTTACCAGACTGAATCAGACTTGAGAAGACACAGCAATAGAAAGTTTGTTCAAAGACAATAACAGAAAACCTCTAAACCCAGAAACAAAGTCAAATAGCTAAATACAGAAAGGTCAAAGGTTACAAGTCAAATTCCCATTTTGGGTTTAAGAGAGAGAAAATATTAAAAAGAGGTAAAACAAGATATCAAAAAATTCAAAATGCAGGAAGAGTTAGAATACAAGCATACTGTTTTATTTGAAAATAAGACAGGAATTACAAAGGAAACAAAAACAAAACAAAACAAAAAACCCAAACAAGTTATATAATAGTTATAAAAAATCCTGACATGAATAATGACATTAAATTTAAACCAATTAAATTCTCCAAGTAAAACACTGAGCAACAAGGGAGAGCTGGAGGGCTGGCCAACCCTGCAACTACCCAGGTTCAGAACCAGGTTTGAGTTCAACGTCTACCTCATCAATGATCTGCAGGATCATGTTAAGGGGCCAGTCCAGCAGACCCAAAACTGCAAAATCTCCATGACATAGGGCAACAACAGGATATCCAGTAGGAGTCCCAGTGAGGGCCCAGCATTGACAGTGAAGAAAAACCAGAGGCCTCGAATCAGAATCAGGATCAGAATCTTTGCAAAGAACACTTTCAAATAAAGATATATGGACAAAAGGGTTTATTACGTGACTCACTGTGTAATACTACAGATTCTAGGATAAGACTGATTTTTACCATTTTTCTTCTTTCCTATTTTTTTCTCTTAAATTTTATTTTTGGGAGACTGCAAAGGCAGAAGGCAGATATGAAGGGACAGGAAAATGAATGGGATTGAGATACATGAAGTGAAAGACACAAAAAATAAATAAAAAGAAACTTTAACAAACAAAAAGCAACAAATGCCTGGGTAATACTCTAATGACCACAGATGAAAAAATGATTCCTATCAAAATATTAATTCACTAGCATATAAAAAATGTTCACTACCATTAAGTGATATTCATGTCAGAAATGCAAGGATGGTTTAATGCACACAAATCAATAAACATGATATAACACATAAATAGAATTAAAACTCTATCTAACAAAAACTGGAATGATATAACACATAAATAGAATGAAAACTCTAACAAAAAATAGAATGAAAACTCTATCTAACAAAAAACAAAGCAACTCTAACTATCTAACAAAAAAAAAGCAAAGCAAAACATTTACAAGAATAAAATATCCCTTAATGAAAGAAAACTCTGAGCAAAATATGTGTCAGGGCATTGTACCTAAGTATAATAAAAGTTACATACAACAAACCCATAGATAACATACTGAACAGAAAACAGCTAGATTTCCTTCTGAATTGTGATCATTTGCAAATTATATGATCTTATTTGTAGAAAACTTCCAAAATTCTACCCTATTTAATTTTAAAAACTCAACAAAATTCCAATATACAAAATGAACACACACAAGTTAGTGAGACTCCTACATAACAAATAGTGAGTTACAAAAAGTAGACATGGCTGATGCAATCTTAGTTTAAAAAGGTAAAAAAATTCCTGGCAATGAAGTTTAACCAAAATAAAAGAGCTCCATAATACCTATAAAATACTGATGAGTGACACTGAACACTGAAGAATACACATACACACATACAAGCAAATACACACACACACACTCACTAAATGCATTATGTGTTCATGAAATGAAAAAATAAACACTACTAAAATCCATGTTGTTCAAAGCAATTTACAGATTCTGTACAACAGTTATCAGAATACCAATGACATTCTCCATAGAACTAATAAAAACAATACTAAGGTTCATATGAAACTACAAAATGCTGACAAATCAAAGTAATTTTGATGAAAATAAAAGGTAAGAGACATTACTTGCTTTCAAAATCTATTAGAAGATACAATAATTTGATAGTATGGGTGTTGGAACAAAAATAAGACAGGAAAGTGGAACAGAAGAGAGAACCTAGAAGCAAACCCAAATCTATATGAAACTGATTTCCAACAAAAGGTGCTGCTGAGCACAGGTATCAGATAAGGACTAGCTCCCCAAGAGATGGCCTAGAAGAACCTCATATACGTACAAAAGAAACTAGACATTTTAATCATTATACATAAAAATCAAATTAAAATGCATTAAAGACTTAAATATAAGACCTCTATGATAATATTGGATAAAAATACATGAGAAATGTTTTGAGACATTTCTTTTGGAAAAGATCCCAAAAGCTTAGGTAAGAAAGCCCAAATGGGTGGGAACACATAAAACTCAAAGGCTTCTACACAACAAAGGCAATAGCAGAGCAAAAAGACAATCTACAGAATGGAAAAAAAATTATAAACTTTCCAATTGATAGGGCGTTAAAATCCAGAAGATAGAAGAAACTCTAAAATTTCAGTGGCAGATAGTAAAATAACCCAAATAAAAGTGTGCGACAAATTTAAACAGATATTTCTTTGAAATGGCAGGGCAGTGAGATCAGGAGAACTGGTCATGCATTGACAGTCAGGAAGCAGAGAGTGAGTGGGAAGTGGGACTGAACTATAAATCTTCAAGACCTGCCCCCACTTCCTCCAGCAAGCCTCACATCTTAAAGGATCTACAAGGACTTCCCAACCAGCACCAGGGCACCAAGTGCTCAGGCATATGAGTCTATGAGGGGAATTTCACAAAGGAGTAGTAAAGTCCAATGGTTTAAGTTTCCTACTCCAGTTCATTCTACAGCTAGGAAATCCTGGGATAAACTATACTTTATTAATCTGCTTATTTTTTTAATTCTTCAATATGTAGTTGAAGAACTTATAAGGGATGACTTTTCTCAGAAGTCTTTTCTACACAAAGTTCAACTTTCCATTAATGCTGGAATGTCAAGAACCACCATCATCAATGTAAAGCATACCTAGGAGTGCGGTGAGCTTTGGGAGAAGCCCGACTTGTACCATCTTGTTCCTTAGGCCTGTGTCAAACGAGAGGTTTAATAAAAGCCGGAGGGTAATATTCAGGAGATCTTCATGCTCACAGGGTATCATTTTCACCAGTTTTTCAACAATATCCATCTCCACCTATAGTAAAAAAAACACATTTATATTAGATTGTAAAATAAGGTTACACAGCCTGTTTTTATATGAATGAATAACTATTTCATAAGTATGTATTAGCTTATATTCTCATTTCAACCTATAAATCAAACTTTTAGGGAGGAAACATGTACTCCTTTATTACCCATTCCCTTCCCTCATTTATCTGTCATCACTGGGTAAAAAATTGCATTTGATCCTTGAAAACTGCAAATTGAGCACGACCCACTAACATTCCAGAATTATACAACAACAAACAAGGTTTCATTTGGTTTTCAAGATTTTCTACGTCTGAAAAGAGTGGCTACATAAAACAAGTAGTAAATATACAATGTGATAAAACAAAAAATAAAACAAGTAGTATACACACAATGTGATAAACGAATGTGCAGAGGGCTCTGGAAGCAGCGTGGAAAAAGTTGTTAATGCATCAAGAAGAGAGAACTTCAAGTTAAGAACAAAGTCTTAATGAATTTGTTTTCTAATTAAGAAAAGCACTGTCAGTACAGACCAAAAGACGCCAGTAAGCAGAAATGCATTACTTAGGTAATAATTAGTGCTTTGCTATGGTCACAAGATAAAGTATATAGAGATTAGCAGAAGCTTAAGGACAAACCTTAGACAGATTATGGAGGTGCTGCTTAGTTTGGCTAAGGAAGTCAACCTTATCTTATATGTAGCAGACTTTTTCCTGCAATTTTAAGTCCAAGAGGTGATAGGTCAGAGTAGGTTTTTGGCATGGAACCCCTGTGAAATCAAGGTTCTAGATGATCACCAAAAGACTAGTGTTTGTAAGAAGGTATACACCTAACAAAAGAGGTCTCAGGCCCTTTATCTACACAGCTAAGGTCACTGTCAATGCCATTAACTAAGACTAGTATATGTAAATACAAGTCTGGGACACTAAAACATCAATTTTTGTTATGTTTAATTCAAGGATATTTTGAAATCTTATGAAAATTGGGAATGACTCTAGACTGTAAGAATGGACTAAAATTTTAGATTGAGGCTCAGTTTACAAAAGCTAGCTAGACTAATTTGACCTGCCATTTGTTTTAACACAACCCATTAATTAATATTTCTTTGCTTTTTTTATTTGCAGTTTTAGAAAAAAACACCCAAGTACTCCTGCTCCTAAAATATATCCCTAGTCAATTACATTTTTAAATAACTGAAAAAATAAAATCAAATAAAGACTATTTTATAATCCCTTAAGTTAAATTTAGAGCTCCCTATGGTTTCTGGGGTAGATCTATGTTTATTAATTTACAGTCTATGGCTCCTCCAGTGTCAGATGCAACACAGACCATATTATATGCAAAGTATAAAATATCAATTGCCATTTAAAGCAAAGGTTTGCTGATGTCTACTCTAGAAATTTTTTTTTAACATCCAGATAAAGTTTATTCAACATTTTAGATTCAAATTGCAAATCTTCTGGGTCTGCAGTCATAGCCTGGCATCCCATTACCTTTAGTCAACACTGCATCAAGAGACCTTGTGCTATAGTGGGAAGTTACAGACAGAATTACCATATTTATTTGGTAATGGAAGTCCTATGTTAAGATTTTTCTTTTAAGTTAGCAACCATAAAAATGTGGTAAAATATCTCATATCTAAAATGAGAAATTGTATCTAAAGTGAGAAAGTTCATCCACTTTTAAAAAAATAAAATATTTGTAAATATCACAAACCAAACTTTTCGGCTGACACTAAAATTAACAGGCGATATAAATAATATGGAAAGCAGAATAGAAAAAGAATAACACTAGGCTCTGCACTGCCTGATGTCAAAGCTTACAAAGCTCCAATAATCAAGAAAAAGGTGTAAATGAAAGAATCACAAACACACACACAAAAGCATGGACACATGATACAGATACACATGTATGTGCACTGGAATGTAGTGGAAAATATTTAAATAAATCTATAGATATATCTATAGATATCTATAGATCTGTATATCTATAGATAAACAGATAATTGCCTTACAGTATAGTGCAAAGCAATAACATGAAAAGACAACTTAATGATGAAAAAGCATCTTTTAACATCACATCTGAAACAAGACTGAAGTTGACAATATTCAAAAGTAAATTTTTAAAAGATTTTTATTTTATGTGTATGTGAGTGTCTGCTGGTCTGTATGATCATGAAATGCATGCAGATGCCTAAAGAGGTTGTCAGATCCCCTGAGGCCAGAGCATCAGGTGTTGTGAGTTGCTTGGTATAAATGCTGGGAATGGAATGATGGTCCTCTGCAAGGGACGCATGTGTTCCTTTTGTTTGTTTGTTTTGTTTTTTAAGTTTTTTTGAGATAGGGTTTCTCTGTGTAGCTCTGGCTGTCCTGGAACTCACTCTGTAGACCAGGCTGGCCTTGAACTCACAGAGATCCATCTGCCTCTGTCTCCAGAGTGCTAGGATTAAAGGTGTATAACACGATCGCCCACAGAATATGTTTTTAACCCAAAGAGCACATTTTTTTCTTGTTTTTTGAGACAGGATTTCTCTGTGTAGGCCTGGATGTCCTGGAACTCACTCTATAAGCGAGACTGGGCCTCAAACTCACAAATGCTGGGATTAAAGGTGTGTGCCACCAATACCTAGCCAAAAACCACATCTTGATGTATACTTCATACCATATTCTAATTTAATTCAAAATGAAATGACCAGACCAAAAAAAAAAAAAAAAACAAACCAACAAAATCCCTAAAAAAAACTTCTTGAAGAAAATTCTTGGGAGTTAAATGAAGATTGCTTTCAACACAACCCATTAAAAGTATTTTTATATGCTGGACATTACCAAAACTAAAATTTGCTCTTCATGGGAGAATAAAAAAAAAAGATAAGCTACAGAAAACAAAGTACATGAAAAAAATAACTGATTTAAGCTTTGTTTCTGAAATATATAATAAAATTGAGTCATTAGTAAAATCAATAAACAAACCCATACAATTTACATCCTCTCTGCTGCTGCTCTTGAACTCACATGCTAACTGATTCACTCATATTACATAAATGAGATACCAGATTAATATAATTATATCTCGACTCTCTGATAACTATTGCATAATTTAAAGTACCAATTAAAATGACTTTTAAGGTAAATATAAATTTACCTTAAAACATATAGGATATAAAAATGTATCTTAAAATACATGAGAAATATATGAACACCTTAAAATGCATGGGGAATATCTAAATTTACCTAAAATATATGTGGAAAAGGTGAGATTAATGTTAGTCCCTTCCCAGATGAGAAAGTATTAGCACTTGATGGCTGCTGCAGGAGGGACAATCAGTGCTCTTATGGGATGTAGCCCTGAGAGGCTGTCCATGCTCCAGGACACCATCCTACACCATGCTCACACAGGTAGCACTAAAGGGACTCAGTGGATTTAAAAAAAAAAAAAAGAAAAAGAAAAAAAGAAAAAAAAAAAAAGAAAGCCGGGCGGTGGTGGCACACGCCTTTAATCCCAGCACTCGGGAGGCAGAGGCAGGCGGATCTTTATGAGTTCGAGACCAGCCTAGTCTACAAGAGCTAGTTCCAGGACAACAGGCTCCAAAGCCACAGAGAAACCCTGTCTCGAAAAACAAAACAAAACAAAAAAAAAAAAAAACCAGAAAAAACAAAAGGCGTTCCTGGAGTTTGGAAGGAAAGTGGAGTGTGGTAGAGAGTAGGGAGAAATGGAAGGGAATGTGGGTTAGATTTGATCATAAAGATATTAAATTCTCAATTAAACCGTTATAAAAATTGCTCTCAGTCTTGCTTAAAGACAGGAAAATAATGGGATTAGGAGTGTACACCTGTAATCCCAGCAAAATACCTGTAGTTCAACAGCAACCTTGCTACTTAAGTTTGAAGACAGCCTGTGCTAAATGACACAACTTGCCTAAAAATACCTCTAAAACCACCCACCCAAACTAAACCAAACCATTCCAAAACAAACAAACAAACCCCCAACCAACTAACCAACAACAAAATAAAAACTAAATTCTCCCCCTGAGGAGGCAAAGAAAAGCAAATGTATAGAGCTGACTCTAAAGTCATACTTAAGGACAGTACTTAGTGTCTGTGATACTTTGCTATCTCAGGGTAAAATCAGGAAGCTAGAGTGACTACCTGTAGTGAATGAAGCACATAATGTCTAGCCTAGTTCTAAAATACTAATTTCATAAGATGCTGTCACATATAAGGGCATTTTTCCCACATAAAACTGGAACATGTGTGTCTAAAGTAAAAATCTGAATAAGATTAAACACTTGTCATAACTCTGGATGAGAAATTAACTTTGTTGAACCTCATTATTTTATTCCCCAATAAAACTGATGTATGATGAGATGCACTGCTTTTCTCTTCTGATTCTATATTACTGGATTTAAATGTAAATAAAATACTAATGTTGAGATCTTTCTGGTAGGTTGATCATACTTAAATATAAGCATTTGGGCTAAATTGCATATACTAAAATCAGAAATGCAAGAGGTAAAATAGTTAAACACCAAATTAACCTGATGTTTAAGCTATTAATTTCAAGATATCATGTATGTCTATTCTATGTCATATTAGACAATACTTTTATCTAGAAAGATGCAATTATCTAGAAGAGTGATGATATCGGCTATATTTCCTAATGAAGCTGTTACACTTATTATAAATTACCTTAGTAGGGATAGAAAATGTTTACCCTTTATCAGAATATGTTAACTTAAAAACAACTAATATAAACCATTTAAAATAGTTTTGTACATTACCATGTCATTTTTATTCTCCATAAAAATACTGAGTTTCTTTAAGAATGACACAACTAGAATGAGCAGCTCAAAATTGTCCCGATCAAGAGCCTTCACCAACATGTGAACTATATTCTTGTTCCTCATCTTCAGTTCTGTACGTGTGTCCTCAGCAAGATTCAAAAGTAAATAGAGAGCAACTGAGAAAGAAAACACATGAGAGTTGAGTGGCTGGCATATTGAATCCATAATTTTAAAAATCAGTTCTACTTACCAAGGTCATGGACACAATTCTAAAAAGATTCTATATTATTTTAAAATTTTTAACATAATTAAAACATTCAAACTTTATCAAATAAGATATGGATATTATAAAACATAGGATATTCCTTTAATTAATCTACTTTATTAAGGTTTAGTTAGCACACAATATATTAAACTTCATTGTGCATTTTAAAATTTCCTTTGTTTTTGCTAATTCTCCTCACTCTGCAGCATACCCAAACCACCTTGTGCCCAGTAGCCTCATTTCTCCTTCCATGTCACATGTGTTCTGTGCGCACTATATTCTTATGAAGCTGAGACCATAAGAATAAATCTAATGGTTTGCACTCTCCAGAAGCTTCGAGTTTGATAGTAAATAAATGACAAAGATTTATAAATAGGCAAATAATAAACAAGGGAAATAACTTTATACATACAAAAATAAGGAGTTATCATTAAACAAAATTTTAATCTCCAACAGCTCCTTGCCATCCCTAGGGATACATTTGACACATTTGAGAATATGAAAGTATATATTTCTCACATCTAATCACATCTTCTGTTAGTCATTACAAAAGTCAAGAAGTACAACTGTTATGTCAGATGGTGCTAAGGGCAAGCTCTACTAGTTCTAAGTACAATTTCCTTTAGAGACCTGTAATAATGATGTCGATTCTCTCCAGAAACTCCAGAATCTGAAAGTGAGAATTATATGATCCGCTGGCAGGTAGTAGATTTCATTGTCTTGATAGGAAGTTTCATAGTAAGACTTAAAAGATCTTTTTCTGTCAAAATTATGTATATTATCGCTGAATATAATCCTTTTGCCTTCTCTTTAAAGTCTGAATGTTACTCATTACTCTAACGTTTTATCTATGATTCTGTCTGTTTAGACAGGAGTTCACCATTAGCCCTTGCTAACTCTGACTTGTGATATTACCATCTAAGTTTCCCCAATGCTAGAGTCACTGGCATGCAACACCTTTCCCAGGCCTCTTTTAACACGTTTTTATCATCCATCTTGAAACCTTAGTACAAAGAAGATGGAAATACATACTAATGTAAGTTGATAAATATCTATTTAGCAAATATTTATGACAGAAAGGCAAATTATACGTGCCTGTATGACAGTTACTATGCTACTTAACAAAAATAAGCAAACTCATTTTAATTCTAAAATATTTATAAGCAAAATAACATAAACATCTTAAAGATGGGAAATACATAACTTAAGCAACTTTCCCTGTCTACACAGGTAGGAGGCAGCAGAATGAAATGAAAACACAAGCTCAGTCACCTATGCTGCTGCATTATGCCAAGCTTCCATGTAAGATAATGCAAGACTTTAAAGTTGTGCTGAAAGCATACAGAAACCTTCTGCAAAGTAGACATACTAAGTTGAACAGTGCGTACCTAAAATTTAATAGGACCTCAGCATTGGGTTTTATTTGGAAATATCAACTTTGCAACTGTAGTACATAACATGATACAATAATGAATTAAGGGAAACTCTTAATCCAGTAGTTGAAGCCCTAGTTGAAGATGGAAGCAGACACTGGAGTGATTAGCAACAAGCCAGGAAGTATCAAACAGTTGAGAAATGCTAAAATGACAAAGAGGTAATAAGCAATTCTTCTCTAGAGCCAACAGAAGAAACATGGTCCTAAGATCACATTGATTTTGGCCTTCTAGCATTTAGAACTGTGAGAGAATAATTTCCATGGTTTTAAGAGAGCCACTTTGAACTGCTTCATCACAGTAGGCATTGGCTTTAAATTGTCATAGAAACAAACAAAAGATTAAAATACACAAACTCAGTTTTTCACAATAATAGACATCAAATAATGCAGTATAGAGTAATCTGAGAGGTAGGAAACAAAGGAAATAGCCATGTGACTGCCTAGAAATCTGTCTGGGGAGTTTCTACATCACCACCAGAGTCAGGGAAAAGCCAACCAATCCCTAAACAAAGCTGATGGAAATCAAGAGTTCACAGAGAAAAGCATGGGAATCAAACCTGTGTTCTCTAGAAAGGCAGCCAATGTTCCATTAAGCCAACTCTTTAGCTCTAATAGGGTAAATTTTCCGACATCAATAGAGTACAGGGAAATGTTTTCCCTAGAATTCCAAACCACATTAAAATATTTTAAAAGAAGGAAAAAAATATTTCCAAATGTTAAAAGATTAAACAAAAATAAACATCTTTACCAGTGAACCTTGACTTATAAAGGATATTAAAGGAAATCCCTTAGACAAAAATTAAAAGCAGACAGGATTATATGTCTACAAATTAATAAAATCAATGGAAATGATCACTATACATATCAATGTTTAAACTCATTTCTATATTAAAAAATGTCAAAATTAAATTTTAATATAAAAATAGGATTTATAATGTAACAGATTTTACAGTTGAAAGGAGAGAAAAATGTTTTCTGTTTGCTTTCATTTGTGTTCTGAGACAGAGCCTTGCTAAGGAGCCCAGGTTGACCTTAAATCTGTAATCTTTCTGCAGTTCTTTCCTAAGGGGTAGGATTACAAGTACCTGCCACCACATGCAGTCAGAAAAAAAAACAGCTTTATCACTAAATATAAAATAAGATATCACTTCGCAGAAAACTTAATGTGAGACAAGTTAATGATGTATACTTTAATACAGACGACTGAAAACTAAACAATGGTCAATTTCTCATTGGCATTTAAACTCCATGGAATGTAGCAGGCTGCATATTCAAGTGTACATATGACCTTCACTGAGAAAGACTATATTCCAGACCATAAAATAAGACTCAGTAAGTCTCAGAGGAGTGAAATCATATAAAGCATATTTTCTGATGATAGTGAAATTAAATATCAATGATACTAAGATTTCGAAAAAAGGTCCCATTTATATGGACAAAACGACTGCTGTGTAAATAACCTATGGGTTAAAAACAAACAAAAATAAAATGGAAATTAATTTTAACTAAATAGAATTACAAATGAAAACAAAACAGTTGAAAATATGTGGGTTGCTGACAGAGGGAACATTTGTGTTCTAGAACCAAACTCTTAAACAAGTGACCTCAGTTTCCACAGAAAGACAACAAAATAGAGCAAATTAAACCCCAAATATGCTAAAGAAATGATCATCCTGTGCTACAGTCTTTAAATGACTGCTTTGAAGGCAACTCTTTTAAATTGATTTTAGTACACTTGATGCCCTATACATGATGTGGGATTCCCCTCTGCATGCTGTGATACTATTGGTTAATAAAGAAGCTACTTTGGGCCTATAGACAGGGCAGAATAGAGCTAGGTAGAAAAACTAAACTAAATGCTGGGAGAAAGAAGGCGGAGTCATGAGAAGCCATGGAGCCAAAGATGGAACCTTTCCAGGAGGCCATGAACCTCATGGTAAAATATAAAATAATAGAAATAGGTTAGCCAAAGTTATAAGAGCTAGCTAGTAATATGTTTAAGTGATTGGCCAAGTAGTGATTTAAGTAATATAGTTTCTGTGTGGTTATTTCAAGTCTGAGTGGCCAGAAACACACAAGTGGCCTCTACCAATATACACGTCTGACTAGAAACATGTACAGTTGTGCATGTAAAATTTACATATTATATAAAATTAACAAAGTTAAAAAGCATGTAAAGTTCATCCATGCAAAGTAGTCAAGAGCTGTGGCTCAGCACAATGCACCTCAGCAGCCATATGTAGCTAAAGGAGAGATCGCCTCAGCCACCTGAGCTAACAGCACAGCAGGCCAGAATATGCCCTGCTTCCCTCTGACCATGGACCAGGATAAAAAGTCTGAGCTAACTCTGAGGACAAAAAGACTCAAGAAGCCACAACACCTGTATGAGAATGTGAGACTACTTTTACATAAAAACAATATAAGCCTTTAAAGACTGAGAGCTGTTAGAAATTTGTAAGCATGTATCCAATATCTTAATTTTCAAAATAGTTTTATATTTTATTGCTGTGTTCTTTGTAAAGCCTTCTAGCTAACCATTGTATATTATCTGATAGTTGTGTTTCTATAAAGTCTTAGAAGTAAACTGTTAACACTCTACAGGACTACAGCATTTGACAAGGGAGTCTAAACATTTCTGAAATGCTATGACATTTCCCACAGGAAAAGCAGAATGAACTTCAGATAAACCTGTCTTAAGAGCCATATCTTCTATATTTCATTGCTTAAATTGGGCCTAAAGGGCTTACTGGCACTAACTCCTTGACATCTGTCACTTACCATATTTCCCTAGTGTGGGTCCAAATCAGACCAACCAGGATCAGTCTTTCCCTAGCATTGTGGAACAATGGAGAACAAAACATCAGATGGTTAATCAACAATGTCTTCAGAAAGTATTTAGAGAATAGTGTTAGGGAGACCATGAGAACTGAAATAGTCCCATTGGGCATGGAACCCACCATCAGGAAAACTCAAACAAGAGGATCATAATTTTGAGGCCAGCCTATGCTTTATGATAAGACCCTTTCTCAAACCAACTAGATGGAATTGCTTGTGCCAACATTCCAAATATAACTAAAAGTCTGAGGTTATGAAAAATGGCTCTTACACATGGTTACCTGGCACTAATGAAAGCCACTCTAACCTCACTCCCTAGTTGCATTTGCATATTTGTTTCAAACTGGAAATGTTCCCCTCAAGATTAAGGAGCTAAAACATGAAGTGGGAAAATGTCAGAAGACTGGCAGAATGATGACGTTCTAAAGAGACAGAAGCAGACTACTGAACAATGAACCCCAAAGAAATGGGAATTTTCTCAGGAATCTATGAAAAAAGAAAAAGGTCACAGCCAGAGGGGAGCCTTGTTTCTAATAAAGAGACTTCTTCCACACAGTTCTAACAACTTCTCAGATCACAGTATAGGGTGAGACTGAAGCCCAGACAACGATGGGCCAATAGTGGGATGGACCACACCTTGACCAGGAATGCTTAGATGTGCACATTTTTGACCCTTTATTTAAATACTGATTTAACTTCAGAACACCAAAGACATACTTGATTGGTACTCCCTCTTTGCTCCTCTTACCCATGTGACCACACTGAATATGTCTCTTTTTTTCTGCTTTATACTTAAAACAAAGTTATGTAAAAACTTTTCTATAATCAGAGCACTGTGCTACCAGCAATAAACTACACAAAAGTGATGGACAGAAGAGGACAGGGTACCAAGCAGACATGCATATTTATGGACAATTAGTCTTTGAAATAAATATGTGCATGAATAGCAACACATTCATAAGCAAAACAAATAAACAGCTGACTCATTCACATGTATTCAAAATGCATCATTGACTTAATTGCAAACCCTGAAATGACAGACCTTCTAGAACAAAACATAGCAGAAAATCATTGTACACTCCAGTTAGGTATGATGTTTTAGATGCAATGTCAAAAAACATGATCCATAAAAAGACTAAACAAATTATAACTCACAAAAATTAGAAATTCTGATCTTCAAAAGACATAATTTAGTGAGTAAAAAGATATAACCACAGACTGAAAGTCTTTGTAAATCATGTATTTTGTAAAGGCTTGTATAAAACAGATCATACAATCACACACACATACATATAACACATATACATATACACATATGCATAGAGAACAATCCCATTAAGGAATGAACAAAAGACATGAAAGGATATTTCAACAAAAGATATAGAGATCAATATATGAAGAGACTCTCGACCTAACTAGTGGGAAGGTAAATTAAAATCAAAACTAGAGTACATTATAAATTAACTAAAATTAATAAGATTGATCATATCAATCTATTTTTTCTTACTTCTTTCCTTCCTCTCTCTCTCTTTTTTCCCATGTTTATGTTTACTTTTGAACACAGGTGTAGCCCTGGTCATCCTGGAATTTGCTCTGTAGACCAGGCTGACTTCAACTCAAGAGATCTACCTGCCTTGCTCCTGGCTCCCAAGTTCTAGGATTAAAGCAGTGTGCCACCTCTACCCAGCTCATACTAGTCTTTTTCAATAAAATAATTTGAGACTTTTATACACAAATGGTTGGAGCATTGGGTAGGAGAACTGCAGGGGGACCATTTCTTTGTAATACTAGTCTTCTAAGAAGCTAAGCTTTGCTCACTATGCCATCTCCAGGGATATAAACAGAGGACATGATGATATCTGCCCATATAAGGCCTTACATATGAATACTAAAAGGAGCATAGCAATTGCCAAAACTGGAAATATTCCAAATGACCATAAACAAGAGAATACAGAGAATTACAATGAGTAACTAATAGGAAACATTCCTGATAAATCCAACAACATGGACATGTCCTTATTCTGACCAAACAAGAAGCTGTGTAATCCCATTTATGTCTCTAAATTACTATAGAACAAAGGGAAAGAAAAAATGAAGGAGAAACACAAACATATAAGGAAGCTATGAGAATGATGGACATGTCTACTTTGAATATGGTCTCAGTCCTGTAACTATTTGCATACACTGAAATTTACTAAATTGTGTATGTTAATAGTATACAGTTTGCTTCCTATTAATCATCTTTCAATAAAACCGTTTAAACAGAACATAAAACATTTACATATAGAAAGTATTTTGGTTAGGAATAGAGTTCACTATTTTACATGTTAAAAAAATCAGCTCAGTGTTTTAAAATTCTAACAAGACAATTATTTTTAGAGATCTAATGTATCATGACTGACATGCTAACCCAGGTAAAGTTTCTTTGTTCTAGTCTCTTTAAACATTTGACATTGACAAGGTGGCTTTTCTATAATAATCTGAACTTAACCACTCAACTTCAAATCTTTAAAACAGGCCTGAGGAGACATGGTTCATTAGTAAGGTGCCTGCCTAACACTGCAGACCTTGGTTGGTTCCTAGCACTGCCAAACCAAACAAAACAACAGTAAAACTTGGAAAATTCAGTGTAGTTAGAAAAGTTAAGAACTATCAGGGAATAAATGTTTATCCATGTACTAACATTTCCATGTACAAAGTTCATCAAATAAGCAGTGAAATAAACCAAAATCCACAGTTGACTATAAGCCAGTATTTGAATACTCACTTAAAGGGTCCATATCATTCTAACTAAACCTTAAGATTTTGCATCTTAATTGATAGCAAAACTATATAATATTAAAGTCTCTTATTACTCAACAAACCCTTAGAAACAGGGTTTATTTATTAAATGAAAAACATCTTACAATTTTTTACCAGTTTTCTAGTGTCAGATCTCAGGAAGTGTTCAGGAGCTCATACCTCTCAATAGCTGTTCTTGTTTTACCACAAGTCCCTGGTACTTTTTAAAGGTTTTATCATAATCCTTTCTCAACGTTTGATTTTCAAGGTCTTCATCAAGTAAAACTCAAGTTAAGGATCACAAGCATGAAGTGAAGAAAACCTACTGAGAACAGTGCTATTATGCTTTATCTGCAAATTATTATGTATTAAGACAGGGTTTCCTTGTGTAACTCTAACAGACCTGGAACTTACTACACAGATGAAGATGGCTTCAAACAAATAGAGATCCACCTACCTCTGCCTTTGGAAGCTGGTATTAAAGACATGTGTGCTATCAAGCCTGACTGCAACTTTATTTCCCATCCAACAATTCAACTAGAATCTTAACTGCAGAACTATGCATAATAGGACATATTAGCCAGAGGCCCAATAATTTCCTTGAAGTTCTAAAATAATTGTTTGAACTTCACCAAATACTTGGATTCTCAATAATACAAGCAAATATCTTATGAAAGTTGTTAAGTCTATAACTTCCAGCAGACCATAAGTGGGTCTGTTAAAATATGACTAGTTACTTTAGAGAAATTGATGCAGTTACTAAGAATAAAAGACTCTATTTAGGCAGACACCTAAAATATTCAAATATATAGATTAAATCTGAAGCTTTTTAGCAACTTGCTCAGGTTAGAGACTGGAAGAGAAAGAAGCCAGGCAGTGGTGGCGCACACCTTTAATCCCAGAAGTTGATGCAGAGGCAGACAGATCTCTGTGAGTTTGAGGCCAGCCTGGTCTACAGAGAGAGGCCCATGATGGCCAGGCTTATACAAAGATATCTGATCTCAAAACACCAAAAAATAAAGAGTAGGAGGGGGAGAGGGGGGAGGGAGAGAGATTGTTTCTAAAGAATAAGGCCGATGAGTTTCACAAAGGAGATTTAATAAATGTACCACACTCTGTCAGACAGAACTGAGTAATAATAGCCTTAGGTCATGGAGAATTTAGTCAGGGTACTGTAGGGCAATAGCCCCTAGCCATAAAAAATGGCTTAGCCCCAGCCTGACTTCAGCTCTGTCTACACAAACAATATGCCCAGGTATGGAAAACAACGCACTCTGATCCCATTCAAACCACAAAAATTAACCGTAACTTCCTAGCAGCTATCTATGTGTGTGTATATATGTATACCTGTTCCCCAGCCCCTCTAAAAGCACTCAGGTTTCATCCTGTGCAAAAGCAGGGGCCCCTTGCTATTCCAATAAAGCAGTCTCAGCCTGCTATGATTAAGTCTGTCTGCCTCTCTGCCTCATTTTTTTCTTATATGAATGATGCTTTCATTTCCAGTAAATACAAATAAATATTGTATTCAAACAATGCCATTGCCTGCAACTCGCTAATACATAAAACTTCATGTTAAGACACATATGAAAAATAATGACATTTGAGTTAGAATTAAATTGTAAAGACACTATAGTAAGTATTTTCAAATGAGATTACAGTAATTTTAAAAATAGCATCCTTATACTATACTCAGTATGAAAGACAAGAGATAGAAATGATCAGAATGTAGACTCTAGCTCAAAAAGCAAAGGAACACTAAAGTAAATGGAATTCCAACCCCAAATGCCTTAAGCCAATGGGCAATGACACTGTTAACGAAAAGTGTATGAAAGCATTTGTTAATAAACCTAAAAAACAGTTCCTAAACCATAAAATACATTACTCCAGAATTTCCAAGGTTCTTTTCCTAGGTTCTATCATTCTGTAGATCTCTCAAATCTACACTAATATTTTTTCACTTAACTAGAAAAACTTCACTTCATAGAAAAGTAGAACTGCAGTTTCCTGGAAAACTTAGGTTCATCGAGAAATCTAATCCATCCCAATAAAGTTACTTGGAAGTCTATCTGCAGCAGTGGGAAGCAATGCTTCACCAGACACATGGGTCATGGTGATACAATAGTGCTGTCACTCAGAGACTCTCACTCATTTATCCAGCACCGCTGCTGACTTCACTCTTATACCTTATAACGAGTCAAATGTGAACAGACAAAACGTCTGTCAGCCTGTAACTATTCTGATAATTCCAATCTCTATCTTTACTTCTGACATATTTTTACATAATTTTCAAATAATGTAACAGAAACTAAAAATGGAAAGAAACCCCCCCCCGCCACATCCGTCAAAAGCATCTCAGCATAAGCAGCAGGCCAAAGCGGCACCTAAAGGATATCAGCTTTCTTCTTCTTACATAGTTCTTCTTGCCAAAGCTCATGTCTTTTTAACTCATGGTCAATGATATTCATACACAGGGCTCCAATTTTATAATGAGTGATGAGTCCATGAAAATGAGAAAAGCTTCAAAGGAGAGATTTAAAAAGAATACATCTAGTTCAAATAGGAGATTTGGTTTTGGCCCAAACTGCCACAAACTATACAAAACATAAGTCTGACACACATTTCAATGAATGAATATACTACAGTAATTTTGAAATTATGAGGTTATCTTAAATATGTATTAACATGCTATCCTCATTTTAAATATAATTATTAAGCAACTTTTCATTCTTAATCACAATAATAAGTACTAAGACAGTCTCAGAATATGTTTTGGAATATTGTCTAACAAACTAATGTTATGACAAGGTTTTATTTGTTGTATAAAATTGGTGAGAGAGAATAAAACAATTAGCAATATATTGCTATATATTAGCAATATATATATATTGCTAAATAATTAACTTATTTATTTATTCAAAAAATTTCTTTTGCTAATGTTGGTTTATTATTCAAATCAAATTGGCTAGAAAATTTTCATAAAATTTCAATAATACCTTTATTAAGAATATATTTAAATGTAAATAAAATATATTCAACTATTAAAAGAATAAAATTTCATAATTTATTAGACACAAGAATGGAACTGAAGGACATTATGTTAAAATAAGTCAAACAAAAAAGTAACTGTCATATGTCCTTGTTCAGATACCTGGAAGGAAAGAGTTGACTTCATATAAAGAGAGTAGACTTGAGACTTCTAGAGATTAGGAAGGGTTAAAATTAGGGAGAATTAAGGGGAGTTGGATCACCAAAACAACACATGATCACAAGGAGGAATAAGTTCTGGTTGTACAGCACAGTGGGGTGACTACAGTTCACAACAATTTGTAATATTTTAGAAAGAACTGGAAGAGAGGAGTTCAAACATGCACAACACAAAGAAATGATAAGTGTTCACAGAGTTAGAAATACCAACCACCCTTATTTGGTCATTTATATATTGTCACATGCAATCAAACTATCAACATGTGTCCCCTAAGTATGTAATAAATTAGTTAAAAAATGAGATACAGAAGCATGTGTATTATAAATATGCTTTTGTTGTATGTTCATAAGTATATCTAAGTACATAAGTACTTACTCTGTACCAGGCTTTAAACCTAAGTGTCTTAATCATTTAATCCTAAAAATTGCCAGAAAAGAATGTGGCTATTACAATGAAAACTTTACACAGGAACCAAGGCCCAGGGTGATTAGGTAAGATAACCAAGAGTACATAGTGAGCAAATGGTAGACATTGCATTCAGACTGAGATAATTTTCCTCCAGAATTATAATCACATTCCAAACTATTATGCCAGATTGTATATGAACAAGTGTGTTCATGTATGCACGTATGTGCAGGCATAGGGAGGTATAGACATAATGAAAGAAAGAGTAAAAAGCCAGCAGTAAGAAGAAGAGCATGAACAAATACACAAAAACTGAGAGAACCAATGGGCTGCACACTGGTACAGGCAGGCAGCAACAGAGATCAATTAGTCCTTTTAGAATCTTTATACTTACCTAGAAAAACAAAAGAAGATATAAATGATGTTTGTAGCTAACTCAACACTTTGTTTCCAGTCTTCTCTGAGGACTCTTGCTAGCGCACCAAGGGCAGTTTCTACAGAAAAGGAGACATACGGATATGATCATTTACCTCGGCTTTGATATGAAGGGAGGTTGGTTTTAAATGTCTACTTATGAATAAGTAACAAAGCTAAGATGGAACTGGGACAAAAAAGTAGGATGTTTCTTTCCAATACAGAAAGCTAATTTAGAAGTATAATAAACTTTCATTCAAAGCTCCTGACATACAAGTGTGTGCAGTAAAGAAATTGAATATGACTTAGATAAATGTGACAGTAGATCATCAAAGGCTGTCTGCTGCCTGACTTTCCGCTTAGAATCATACTACTGTGCTACCTTTCTCTCCCTCCCTCTCTCTCTCCTTCCCTCCCTTTCTTTTTTCTTTTTTTAGAGACAGGGTTTCTCTATGTAGCCCTGGCTGTCCTGGAACTTACTCTTAGACCAGGCTAACCTCGAACTCACAGAGATCCACCTGCCTCTGCTTCCCAAGTGCTGGGATTAAAGGCGAGAGCCACCACTGCCTGGTTTTTGTTTTCTTTTTTAACATCTTATTAACTCTATTAATACAAAGACTAGAATATACCTAAAATATAAATAAGCAATTTAGCCATCTTAGCTTCATTAAGGTAAAAAAATAAAACTTATGTGAAGAAAAGTAACATTTACATATATCACATACCAACAGACATAAACAACAAAATAGAAGTTTCAGATAATAACTTCTTGGAAGTATATAAGTATTTCTGCTAGAATAAATAAGGAATATTTGGAGATATTAAGGAAATATGAGGTCAGTTTTAAATGAGTTATTGCAAGACTATTTTTTGCATAAGTATGTATCTGTGTGTTTACACATGTGTGAGCACACATACATTTAAAGGCTAGAGGCTGACAGTAGGAGTCTTCCTCAATTGTTTGCCACATTTCCTTGAGGCATAGTCTCTCAGCTGACTCCAGAGCTTCGCAGATGTCTATTCTGGCTAGCTAACTTGCTGTGGGAATCATATATCAGCATTAGGATTATAAGTGGAATGTCATATCCACAAACAATTCATGTGGGGCTGAGAACACACAGGTCCTCACACCTGCATGGAAACCACTTTGTTCACTGAGCTATCTCCCAGTATTCCCGCCCAATTAAAAAAAATGTTAAAATATCTGTTAATGCTGTAGGAAGTCTTACAGCAAGTGATTACCCGTCCACTGGGGTGTAGCCTCTTATACTATATAAGCCAATGTAGAGCATGTGTCCGCTCTCTTTCTGGTTGCTGGATTCGGTTTCTGTTTTCCGTTCAAGCAGAGGATTCTGATTTGTGAGTTTACCCCTAAATAAATACCCATCTATTTCTCAATTCTGAGCTAGTGTGGGATTTTTTTTAAAGTGTCCTTCTACATGTTAACATATAGAAATCACAATTCTACTGTCATTAATAAAAATTCAAGATCTATTGTTTATTATATTTATTATAAATATATAAAATGTCCTGGTTATTCAGATTATAAAATAAGAATTGGCTATATTAGTATTAATCAATTTAGTAATGAACTTTTTAGCAAATTAAAAAAAAATCTGCCAATAGATTTTCACAATCAAAGTAAATCATTGGACTAATGTAAGCTTTGGTCGAAGTTATTGAAAAATCACATAAGCAGACAGGCAGTACACACTCAATGCTTTAAATGTTCTACTTAGTAGGAAATCTGGCTTTACTTTTTCTATCTATCAAATCCTAAAAGCTTTTAATTAGTACAAGCCAGAGGAAAGAGTATTTCTCAAGTGTGCCACGGCAGACTATGTACAGGATCAGCAAAGTGAATTTTGAAGAAAAAAGAAAGTCGAATGGATCATTTATCTTACAAGAAAATTAAACTGCACACTATGAAGTGAAGCCAGAAGATCAAGAGTTAAAGGCTAGCCTTAGTCACATGTGCACTCAAGACAAACCTGTGCTACACGAGACCCTGTCTCGAGACAAAAATCCACCTCCTACTCCCAACTCCTACCCCTTCAAAAAAAAAAAAAAACCAAAAAAGGAAACAAGAAAAATTAAGTCCACCCAAACTAAAGAGACTTGATAAATAAACACAGCCTGAGGAAACAGCTCTAGGGACAGCCTGCCCTTAACATGTAAAAGGTCTTGGATTCAATTTCACACACCACAAATAAAACTGCAGAACAATAACCAACAGTATTATATTGGTATGGCCCTTATCTGTTGTGGAACAATCTTTTTGTATACTGTGAAGATGTATTGTTCTCATTGATTTAACGAAGAGATAAATGGCTATTGCTAGGCAGGAAAAAGTTAGGCAGGACTTGCAGACAGGGAGAGAGCACTGGGATGAAGAAGGGAGAGTCATCAGAAGATGTGCGGAGAAGCAAGATGAACAAGCCATGTTGAAAAAAGGCACCAAGCCATGTGGTAGATCACAGATAAGAAATATGAGTTAACGTAAGTTGTAAGAGCTAGTTAGTAAAAAGGCTAAACTATTGATCAAGCATTTATAATTAATAATAAGTCTCTGCATGGTTATTTGGGAGGTGGCTGGCAGGACAGGAAATTCCACCTATACTCATCAACCAGACCAATGGAACAGAAAGAAGATTCAGCATGCCCATTGCCATGTGGGAGTATAGTGGTGAGGAGTAAGTCTCTGGGAGAAACAGCATCTGCTCCATGAAGGAATAGCAGGCACACAGGAACAATAGCAAAAGGAATTTGGATAACTGGGTTAGGTCACGTTCTGATCACTAACTACATGGGAATGGAGGATTACATAACTAAAGAAACCTTAGTTTATATCTCTATACCATTATTTTATCAAAAATGAATTCTGGGGCAAGTAACTTGTAGGACATTAGACTAAAAACCTCAAACAATTCACTCTTCCATATAAGAATAAGCAAACTGGTAAAAACTTTTCAAAACTGCTATTTGCCATATTGCTATATATGCTATATAGTGCACATGCCATTCATCTGCTGGGAGACTGAGGCATGAAGACATGAACTTGAGGTTAGCCTGAGCTATATACTGAAACACTAGCTCACTTTTATTTATTTATTCTCACATTTATTAAAAAGGAGAATTAACTTTAGGTAATTCACAAAGTATTTACTGAAGGAAAACAAACTTTGATAAGAACAGAGAGCCCTGTGACAACTGAACTTATCTTAATCCTTTTTTGCCTTGTCTCATTGTGGTGGACTGGCAGAAGCTGAGGAGTGCAGTTTGAAGCTTCCCTCATACCCCACACCAGAAGAAGCTTGTGAAAAGCTGGGTTCACGGGGTGCAGGGAACGTTCAGTTGTCATTTGTTTGACTTGGAGCTTGCTGTGCCTAAACCGCCTCATGCTTAGGGTATTTGGAGAAAAGCACTGTGGCAGCATCACAATGCCCGAGACAGGCTGAACAGTGTTAGCAAGACTAACAAAAGGTTACTGACATTGTTTAAACAAAAGCTAAAATCAGGTGTTTTCAGGAGCTTTAAAGGGTCAGATGTACTTTTGTTAAATCTAGAAAGCCACTCACAGACAGGTACACAGTTGTACCCAGAAAGACCTAGAAAGACCCTAATCTATCAGTTTTGGCTGAATTGGAAACTGTCTAAGAAGAAAAGCAGAGCCTTAAATGTGAAGTGCTTCAACACTTAGGACACACCCTAACATACAGAGAGGTCTTCAGTAAGGGTGGGAGATATTATCATCAGGCAATTAAGGAAATCATAGCCCAATCATTGCCCAATAAACTGAGTAGAAATTGCACTACCTCTAAAAGGATACCTACCAAATTTGTAGAATTAATCCACAAAACTCAGCAAGCAAACAAATGGCATTAATAAAAAACCATGGGGTAGCAGGATTGATTTCCAGAGTTACCATATATTGTTTCAACAAAACCAACTCACCAGAGGAAGAAACAGAACCATGTGACCCATGCTCCGGTAATAAAGTTATCAATAGATTGTCCATGAAAAAGCGGATACTGAGCTTATTATAAGACAAAGAGTTTAAATCAGCTATTATTACATTCAGAAAATTAAAGGAGGGACTGGAGACATAGGCTGTTAAGAGTACTTTCTGTGCAATCATGAGGACACAGTTCAGATTTCAGCACCCAAGCAAGTTACCGTGTTTCTAACACCTTTAACTACAGCTCCAAGGGGTAAAAACGGGAGCACCCCTGAGGTTTGCTGGAATCTAGCCCAGTTGTGAAAACCTGTGTCCCAGATTTAGGTAGAGACATTGCCTCAAATAATAGGTAGAAAATATAGAGGCATACACTCGATGCCCTCTGGTCTCCAGATACACACATACACAGGTACACACATTCAAATGCACAGACACATATAGAGAAATAAATAATATCCAAAAATTAAAGCGAACCATTTCTGTAAATTTAAAGGCAGGTACATAAGTGAACAGGGATGACATTTTACCAAACGAGATCACAAATTATAAAAAAAAAAGCAAAACCAAGAAATATGTATTTGAAGAGTACAAAGCTAAAGTTAAAATTTACTGGGAATCTAAGCAACAGACGTGACATAAAAAAGTTAATACAAGCATTTTATTTTTTTATTATTTTTTATTGTTAAAAGAAAAATTTACATTTACTCCCCTTGGACCGGGCCCTCCCGCTCCCCCACTACCCCTCCACCCTCCCCCTACTTCCCTGATATGGGACAGGATACCCTGCCCTGTGGAAAGCCAAAGGCCCTCCCCCCTCCATCTCGGCCTAAGAAGGTGTGCCAATATCATTGGCTTATCTGTCAGTCCCCA
>JAQHUG010000119.1:2792619-2804726 GCA_028555095.1 Dicrostonyx torquatus
ACTCTGTGAAGGATTTCTATGTAGTCATACCTTAAGAAACCGTTCTCATGGTCACATGTACTCTGTGAAGGATTTCTATGTAGTCATACCTTAAGCTTTATTGTGCACCTGGAATGGGAATAACTGTGGCCTGGAAACGTTTACCCAAACTGTACTGTGTTTTAAATATGAACCTCCTGGCATTAGACTTCTCAAGTTTGATCCAGGTTGATGAAGGCAATCTGAACTGAGTTTTCATTTTCTCATCTTCGTGGATCACTGCCTGAACAGGGGCCACCTTCCTGTAACTCCAGAGCTCTGGAGGTGGATCACTGGAGCAAGCTAACTAGCTAGACCAGCCATATCCTCATGCTCTGGATTCAACTGAGAGACAATAAAGCAGCCAATGATTGAGTAAGACTCTTGATATCAGCCCTGGGCCTCTACACACACATATGAGAATGTATACTTCTATAAACAAGTATACTCATACACTTGTGAACATGCATATATATATATATATATATATATATATATATATATATACCCCACATACACATATGCAAGAAATACATCAGTATCTTTACAATACAAAGGAGTGAGGAGGGAAAAGAGCAAAAGCGTATATTGGAACAAATTTCTGTATACTGTTAAAATTAAGTTGGTTGTAATTTGAAAAAGATTGTGAAACTGTCAATTGTAATGTCGGGAAATCACTAAGATAATAAGTCAGGTAAACATAATAATAGAAAATTAGCTTAAAATGATAGACTAGAAAACATCTCGTATAGAAGGAAACAACAGCAGAAGAAAACAGGAATAGAAGAATAAAAAGGGTTAAGAATTGTAACATTTTTATAATTTACAAATATATAAATATTTCATCATTCATAGTAAAAGTTTCATCATTCATAGTAAATACAAAATAACAAAACCTACCTTATGAATATTACATCAATGTTAAACAGACTAAAGACACCAATAAACAGAAATGGAAAAAGAACATATGGTGGTCTAGTCATATGCTAATTCCAACAAACTCTTGAGATTCAAAACCATAAGCAGTGTGAAAATTAAAGAGTGGATACATAGATCTAACATAAAAAGAGAGAAGGGAGGAAGATAATAGATTGAAAATATTCCTAATATATACAAGAAAAAACTTCAGAATATAAATATTTAAGACATGAAAAACAAGTATATGTGCATTTGCATCCATAAAATATTTAAGATCCGAGTAAAAACTTTGAAGGTAGTTTTGCTTTACGTAAGTTTTCCATGTTCAATTTTTAGGAAAAGAAATTACCATTTAATAGTAGTTCTTCCAAGTTGTCAGGATTTCGAGCCAGCTGCAGGATCAAGGCAGAACCCCGAACCTTGTCTGGAATATCTTCATACAGCAGCTCAATGTACTCATCCATGTCATTAATGTTGGCCACTTCGTCAATCTGAAACAAAGAAGGAAGCACTCAGCAGCTCTGATAGTCAGAACCCCTGACAGATCGATGATATTTGTGACTGATACATTACATACAAACAATTTCCAAACAATGGATAATAGCCTCTTTTGTGGATGGAAATTTTAGGTTTTCGTGTAGTAGAATGATAATATTAAATTATAAACACAATAAAATGGAACATATCTAAAATTTGTCTCAATGTATTTTAAAGGTAATACAAACTTATTTGTAACTACTAATTTCGCATGATGGATGGAGATAGAGCCAGAGACCCACAGTCACATCAGAACAAGGGACTGAGCTACCAAGGTCCATTGGAAGAGCAGAAGGAGGGAGAAGATGAGCAAGGAAGTCAGGACCGTGAGGGACTGGCCCACCAACAGAGACAGTGTGCTCGATCTATTGGGAGCTCATCAAATCCAGCTGGACCAAGACTGAATGAGCATATGACCTAACTGGACCCTATGAATGGGACTGACTGAGAAACCAATGATAATGGCACCGGGACCTAGCTCTTCTGCATGTATTGGCTTTTTGGGAACTTATTCTATATGGATGCACATCTTCCTAGACCGAGATGGAGGGGGGAGGGCCTTGGGCTTTCCACAGGGCAGGGTATCCTGCCCCATCTTAAGGAAGCAGGGGGAGGGTGGTGGTGTAGTAGGGGAGCGGGAGGGCCGGGAACAAAGGGAGTAAATGTAAATTTTTCTTTTAACAATAATAAAAAAAAGAAAAAAAAGATTAAATATTTTAAAACTTATTCCAAAATGTTGAGACTATTTGTGCTACTTATTTTAATAAAATTAAAATGTGTTAAACAGCACTACCAAGAATTTTTGTTTTTATCAATTAAGCATTGATCAAATAAGATGCCTTTTTAAGGTCTCTAAGCTGAACCATTTAAAATTCCACTTCTGAACATAGCCACATGCATTACTGAAAAGAAAGGTGATGTCTGTAATGCTTTATTGAACAGATCAGAATTCACATTCTTACCTCCATCCCTTCAAAAGGAGGTGGATCCTTAGGCTTGCTTGATTTTTCTTTTTTTTCTGTAAAAAAGATTTTAAAAATCCTAAGAATTAGGTTTTAAAGGTTTGGGAGTAATTATTTTCATTAGTCAAGATTGATGTTGCCTAACATGGGGGTGTAAAATATTTGATAAATTTTTTTTCAGTGCATAAAATATTTACATGTAAAAATCAGCTATTTGTTCTAATGATGCTATTAAGGAGAACATAAACTAACAAAATATGTGATAAAATTATACTTCTTTCAAGATGGGAATGCATAAATCAATAAGGCAAAGAAAATGGTGTAGGTAATACAAAAATAAAGAACATAAAAACTAACGTTAACACAGGTAGAATTATAAGCTAAAATAATTAAGAATGAATGATTTTTGTCTGAAAAGCTAAAGGACATAAATTAAAAGATGAATATTTGATATTTATGTCAACTTAATCTTCATTTATTCCCAAGGAGACATTCAAATGTACTGAACACATTTATTATTCTATTCAGTTAAAAGCATATTTTCATATTCTAAACAGAAACAATGCATTAAATCAATAATAAATTAGAAAGGAAATTAAATAAATTAGAAAAATAAAAACTACAATTATTAAATAAATATGGATATAAGAGACTTGGCTATTACAGGGGACAATTTAGAAGAAGGGGATCAGATCAGCAAGGGGTTATGAAAGAATGCTGTAAGTAAATATGAGCTCTACATTCGTGTATCAAATTGTCCTAATGAAACCACAGTTTCACACAATTAATACATGCTACAAAAAGGAATACTGCTATGAAGTATGATGGAAAATGAGAAGCACGCTATTGGCAATAAAATGTCAGGACAGGCTATTCTTCCAAAGAGACATAAACAAACTTGGAATTAAAAAGGAATTAACCATTTCCAGTTTCAGGAGCATCATCCATGAGAGGTAAGGGCATATCATCAAAAGTTAAATTCTGTGTCAAAAAGTAATTTTAGTTAAAATTATTTTTAATTTTAAATAAAATAACAGTAGCTCTGACTGGCAAAGAAAAAGAAATCACTGAAGTGATGAATCACTGCACCACAGTTTACTACAGTTCTCCTGCCATGTCGCTCTACATTATCATAATAAAAAGTTATAAACATCTTGATCATTTAGACAAGTATAGTTTTAATATGCAATAAAACATATTACATACCCTCAACTACTAATGTGCAGAAAGAGACTAATATTAACTTGAATTATTTTATCCATATATAATGAACACTTTTCACAGTTCTTTTTTCATACTATATATTATAATCACTAACATTCAATAATCCATTGGGATAACCTTTTTATTTGAAAATATCTTCTATATTTCCTGAGTTCTAAAACATTAACAGTACAGTTCTTTCATGAAGGAGTTGAAAACAGGAAAATAACAACAATAAAGACAATGATAAAAGAAATGTGATACTTTGCTTAGAAAAATTCATGAGAGTAATATCCCAGAGTTATCTAAAGCATAGGACATCTCTCATATGTATATTACAACTTGAAATAAATAATTCACTAAAATTATAGATTATGTATAAACAGAAAATTTATAAAAAAATAAGTATAATTAGAAAAGAGAAGACCTTTGCCTTCAATGTGCCTTTTATTCGTCTACTACCATGATGACAGACTTATCTCCTTATTTCAGTATATGTGTGCACGTGCACCGACAGTGAAACAGAGTCTGACCATGGCATGTAGAAGCATAAAACCTCCAATTCAGGAAACAAATACATCTGGTTATCCTAGCACTGTTAAGAACTCACAACCAAAATGAATACAGTTTTCATAACTAGATTTTTTTTGTTTGCTTGCTTGTTTCGGTTTTTTGAGACAGGATTTCTCTGTAGTTTTGGAGCCTGTCCTGGAATTCACTCTATAAACCAGGCTGGCCTTGAACTCACAGAGATCTGCCTGCCTCTACCTCCTGAGTGCTGGGACTAAAGGCGCATCATCGCCCAGCTATAACTTTGTATTTTTATACTATACTATATTACACATCTATTTACAAAGTAAACATAATATTTGTGAAGGCCACAATCACACCTTTGGTGTTACATTTAAAACCCTACCTCCTTCCACTCACCTTTTCCTGACAATGAGTCACGGCGGTTCTGTAGATAGTACAGCAGCTGCTCTACCTCATTCAGCTTTGAGGGATGAATGAGTTTACATTCTTCAACTACTTTTCGGGCCAGAGAGGTGATATCTGTGTTAGCATTGAGACTCTTCAGACGAATGCTGCAAGCACATCCAAATTCTCAATTCAGATATTATAGAAAGTACATGACAGATTCAAAAATACTATTTTAAGGTAATTTATAGATTATACATAGTCTATACCTATCTATCCATTGAATCTTATTAAAATAATAATTTAGATACAATTAGGCTTATATAAATTCAAGACAATCATTTCCTGTGAATTGCATAAAAAGATAGTAAAAGCAACATAAATCTTTTAAGACTTTCTGGAGAAGATATCCCTAAGTCCTGTTTTGAAGCAGTACTTCTGATGTAAAAACATCAAAAACAGTCTTTACTTATTACTGAGTATGAAATACATACTGTTAGAAATGATATCATTTATACTTAAATATGACATTTTAAATTTTTTCTTTACTTGTGCTGGGATTGGAACCTGGCACTGGCTACTCTGAGGTACTTTGCCATTCCTTCCTCTTAAATTGAGTCCAGAACAGTCACTAGGAGGCTGTCCTAGTGAAAAGGAAGAAAAGACAGTGCAGAGGAACATACCGGCCTGTTTACATGGACTCAGGGTATGAGTGACAACTATGAAAACATAAAATCAGGACTGTTAAGTAAATCCTCCTATACAAGACTCACACTCAGTAGGAGAAAAAGCCAAAGTACCCACTGTATAGAATTATTCTTTGTGAAGATAGCTAATTTTTGTAGGAAAATAGCAGGCTACTACAGGGATAAGTTAAAAAAGAATTCAGAGAAATAGTTTGAACGCAGCATCTGTGAAGCCAGTATTCATAGATGACTTCTGCTGAATCCAGTGTTAGCTTGAATTAGATATCCTTCCCAGCTTAAATTTGCTAGAGAAATTTGCTAGACAATCTTTACCTATTCTATCTTAAATCTATTCATTTTTGTTGTTGACAACTTTTAAGTGTTTAAAATCATTGATTTTATTTTGGACAATTTTAGCTGAACATCAAAAGGCAGGTGCAGCAAGGATAGTCCATAGAAATAACTCCAAAGACATCTCTTTTTCAATTTTAACAAAAACTCAGAAAATTTGTCAATAAATCTGATTGAGAAGAGATACAGGAGAAGCTACATCAACAACTGGACATGATGGGAAAACTCAGTTCCAGCACTTGGAAGGAAACTTGAATCAGAAGAACCGAAAGCTCAAGGCTATACAATGAGACTCTACCCCAAACAAAACAGAAATGAAACTCAATAAGCATACCTTCAATTTTTTCTTTATTGATATTTATTGAGCTCTACATTTTTCTCTGCTCCCCTCCCTGCCTCTCTTCTCCCCCTTCAACGCTCCCCCAATGTCCCTATGCTCCCAATTTACTCAGGAGATCTTGTCTTTTTATACTTGCCCATGTATATTAGGTCTATGTAAGTCTCTCTTAGTGTCAGTATTGTTGTCTAAGTTTTCTGTGATTATGGTTTGTAGGCTGGCTTTCTTTGCTTTATGTTTAAAAACCACCTATGAGTGAGTACATGTAACAATTGTCTTTCTGTGTCTGGGTTACCTCACTCAAAATAATGTTTTCTAGTTCCATCCATTTTCCTGCAAAATTCAAGTTGTCGTTATTTTTTTCTGCTGTGTAGTACTCCATTGTGTAAATGTACCACATTTTCCTTATCCATTCTTCAGTTGATGGGCATTTAGGTTGTTTCCAGGTTCTGGATATGACAAACAAAGCTGCTATGAACATAGTTGAGCACATGTCCTTGTGGCATGATTGAGCATCCTTTGGATATATACCTAAAAGTGGTATTATTGGGTCTTGAGGAAGGTTGTTTCCTAATTTTCTAAGAAATCTCCACACTGACATCCAAAGGGGTTGTACCAGCTTGCATTCCCACCAGCAATGCAGAAGTGTTCCCTTTTTCCCACACCCTCTCCAGCATAAGTTGTCATCAGTGTTTTTGATCTTGGCCATTCTTACAGGTGTAAGTTGGAATCTCAGAGTTGTTTTGATTTGCATTTCTCTGATGACTAAGGATGTTGAACATTTCCTTAAGTGTCTTTCAGCCATTTTAGATTCCTCTGTTGAGAGTTCTCTGTTTAGGTCTTTACTCCATTTTTTTATTGGATTATGTGATCTTTTGGTGTCCAATTTATTGAGTTCTTTGTATATTTTGGAAATCAGCCCTCTGTCAATGTGGGGTTAGTGAAGATCTTTTCCCATTCTGTAGGCTGTCGTTGTGTCTTGCTGACCGTGTCCTTTGCTTTACAGAAGTTTTTCAGTTTCAGGAGGTCCCATTTATCAATTGTTTCTCTCAGTGTCTGTGCTGCTGGGTTTCTTTTTAGGAAGTGGTTTCCTGTGCCAAGGCATTCAAGTGTACTTCCCACTTTCTCTTCTATAAGGTTCAGTGTGGCTGGCTTTATGTTGAGGTCTTTGATCCATTTGGATTTGCTTTTTGTGCATGGTGATAGGTATGGGTCTATTTTTATTTTTCTACAAGTTGATATCCAGTTATGCCAGCACCACTTGTTAAATATGCTTTCTTTTTCCCATTTGATATATTTTGCTTCTTTATCAAATATCAGGTGTTTGAAGATGTGTGGATTGATATCCAGGTCTTCTAATCAGTTCCATTGGTCCTCCTGTCTGTTCTTATGCCAGTACCAGGCTGTTTTCAGTACTGTAGCTCTGTAGTAGAGTTTGAAGTTAGGGATTGTGATGCCTCCAGAAGTTCTTTTATGGCCTAGGATTGTTTTGGCTATCCTGGGTTTTTTGTTTTTCCAAATGAAGCTGAGTACTGTTTTTTTAAGGTCTTTAGAGAAATTTTCTGGGATTTTAATGGGCATTGCGTTAAATCTGTAGATTACTTTCGGTAGGATTGCCATTTTTACTATATTAATTCTGCCTACCCAAGAGCATGGGTGGTCTTTCCACTTTCTCGTGTCTTCTTCAATTTCTTTCCTCAAGGATTTAAAGTTCTTGTCATATAAGTCTTCCACTTGTTTGGTTACTCCTAGATATTTTATGTAATTTGTGGCTATTGTGAAGGGTGTTGATTCTCTGATTTCTTCCTCAGCCCTTTTATCATCTGTGTACAGGAGGGCTACTGATTTTTTTTTTGAGTTAATCTTGTATCCTGTTACACTGCTGAAAGTGTTTATGAGTTGTAGAAGTTCCTTGGTTGAGTTTTTGGGATCATTAATGTAAACTATCATATCATCAGCAAATAGTGAGAGTTTGGCTTCTTCTTTTCCAATTTGTATCCCCTTGATCTCCCTTTGGTGTCTTATTGCTCTAGCTAGGACCTCAAGAACTATATTGAATAGGTATGGAGAGAGTGGACAACCTTGTCTTGTTCCTGATTTCAGTGGAATCGCTGGGAGTTTCTCTCCATTTAGTTTGATGTTAGCTGTTGGCTTGCTGTATATTGCCTTAATTATGCTTAGGTATGTTCCTTGTATCCCTGCTCTCTCCAAGACCTTTATCATGAAGGGATGTTGTATTTTGTCAAATGCTTTTTCGACATCTGATGAGATGATCATGTGATTTTTATTTTTCAGCTTGTTTATATGGTGGATTACGCTGACAGATTTTTCGTATGTTGAACCATCCCTGCATCTGTGGGATGAAGCCGACTTGGTCATGGTGGATGATGGTTCTGATGTGTTTGGATTCGATTTGCTAGTATTTTATTTAGTATTTTTGCATCAATGTTCATGAGTGAGATTGGTCTGTAATTTTCTTTCTCAGTATTGTCTTTCTGTGGTTTGGGTATCAGGGTAATTGTAGCCCATAAAAAGTGTTTGGCAATGTTCCTTTTGTTTCTATTGTGTGGAATAATTTGAGGAGTATTGGACATACCTTCAAATTTGTTTTAGGCTTTTAGAGCAGATTAGTTTTCTAGAAATAGTGTTCACAAATTATAGAGAGAATATACTCACCTCTCTCCCAGTTTCTACTGTGTGCTTCTTCTACAATTAGCATCTTGCCTGTGTAGCATATTTACTATCTTTATCAAAACTCATACAACATAAAGAGTGAACCCTAATGGAAGATAGGAACTAATATTGATACATTTAATTATTAACTGAGGGCCAGAGCTTATATTAGCATTCATTCTATGTTCTATGAGTTTTTATAAATTATGTATCAATTATTATAGCGACATACATACAAGTTTTATTGTTCTAAAAACGCCCTATCTTTTGCCCATGGTAACCTCTAGCTTCTTTATTATACTTAACAGTTTTGTCTCCTCCATTAATGACAGGCAGTTGGAATTGCATAGTATATAAACTTTCCAGACTGACTTTTTTTGTAGGGTCCCTCCATATCCTTTTGAGCTTAATAATTCATTTCTTTACATTTTTGGATAATGCTTTATGATGTGGTGGTGCCAAAGTTGATCTACTCACTAGTGGTCATGTTTTGTTGCTTTCAATTATTAGCTATTTTGGATAAAGTTTCTATGAATATATGTGTAGACTTTCATATAGACATAAATTTTTAACACATTTGAATAAATATCTAAAAACATGATTACTGGATATTTTATGAGCCCGTGTTTAGATAATTGCCAGTATCTGCTGTTGCCAGATACTTTAGAGGCCTTGCCATTATTAATGGGTGTGACATGTTTCTTGACTGTTTTAATATGCACAGATTTTTAAATCTCTTCTATGTTTATTTTGTAGCAACATATACATTAGCAATCCAGTTCAGCCTGTGCTGACTGAAGCCATTTTAGTTGCAGTGTTGGTTTCCTAAAACCTGTATCTATTAAAGGAAACTGAAGAAAAGGTATAATTTCTTTCGTTCTTTTTTTTGAAAATGACAGTTGTGATTACTCACCTGTTTTTAATCAGCATATGTACTTTTGTTAGGCACCCAACATCTATTAAAAGCTAACAAAATTTCCTCTGTATGATTTCTACACCATAACCATCAGTTTCTCAAAATGAAATCTTCAGAAAGTTGAACTCTGTTGAAAAACGCATTCCAAGAGGCTGAAGTGCCAGGCTGTGGATCTAGACAATCACCGGCTTCTCCAGTTTGGTGACAGTTTATGTCATACCTGTCTCAACATACACAGACTTTCTCTTCTCCACCAATAACAAAACCTTTCAGATTAACAAAACACATTTTCCTTTTGGTAGGGTCTTGAGGTACATTCATTTGGATAGTGAATGTGACACACCTTTTGTTAGTTAGTGAAACCCTTAGATCTAAAAATTAAATTCATCTCCTGAAGTGCAGGTTTTGAGATTATAAAATTAAAGAGTTTTTCTTTAGGAAATCCAATAATGAAATCTCAAAGAGATTTTCATGAATGCTCAAGTCATATAGTCTCAAGTAAGGAATGACACACAGAAAAGGACTGAGAGAGAAAGACTGGAAGTGTGAGCTGGACTGCAAGTGTGAGTATGCGCACATATTCATCAGTGTCTTGTATAGTCTAGAGGATTCATTTATCGTCATGAGTCACCAATGTCAGTCTCCTGATCCCAACAGAAAAACCAATGAAGACAGCAATATGAGACACTAAGCAGTTTCTCTTTGTAGGGTGCAGCAAGCCAGGGCTTTCAACTATAGCATTACTGAAATTCAGGCTTAGTAAGTACTTGGATTCCACCTCTTAAATGAAAATGTGACATTCTTATAATGACAACCTAAAATATCTCGACGGGTAACAATGTTTTTTGTGGGGAAGAAACCATCCCCCAGAGTGTTTAAGGACTTGGAATCAACGTTTATACTTAAAGTGGCACTATCACATGCATTCCGAGTAGCTCAAACACACTCAGTTCTGAACATGGCACAAGTAGAAGTGATTTCTAACTAATTACCAAATCACTGTGTAGCTGGGAGAGGGCTGAGGGTGAACATTAAGTGATAGCAAATCTTCTCTTCTACCATAAAACTATGGGGCTGGAGAGATGGCTCAGCCATTAATAGCATTGTCTGCTCTTCCAAAGGCCCTGAGTTCAATTCCCAGTAACTACATGGTGGCTCACAACCATCTATAATGAGATCTGGAATGTTCTTGAGGAAGAGACCTGGTTAGTCATTCTCATCAACTTAGGCCATGAAACCCAATATGGACAAGTTCAACAGACCCACCATATATGGGCTGCCCATGCATGCTTTAGCATCGCCAGGACATAAATTTCATTTTCATTTCATTTCGCCATAAAGCCATAGGAGGAAGGTAAGATAATTAGCAGAAAACTGCAGAATAATGAAAAAAAGGACAGTTCCCGAGGGACTCCCTCAAAACCAAGAAGGAAAGGAAGTAGGACACCAGATGATCTAAGAGCACTCTTATTACTAACATTTTCAGAGCACTAGGTTGTTTTCAAAAGCTAATTAAAGATCTGTGCCCCATTTGGGAACATCTGAACATCAAACCACTCCCAGCAATTCTACGGGGAAAAAGATACAGGATTTTAATACTCAGATTTTCCAAACTAAGCAAAAAAAACTATAAAAATGTAGCTTTTGTGATTAATTTCATTTAGCATTTCAAAAACATTACTTTCTCTAGAATATATTCCATATTTATATAGTCTAATGCAATCTTTTATTGACTAAGATAAAGTATGTCTAGAAGTGTTCCATAAATATTTATTACCTATGAAGATTAAATTAGATTTGTATAAAGTTTTATAAAGGCCCCTATTTTAAAGATGTATACAAATGAAGAAAACTTACATTTTTTGACATTCCTTTCTTTCCCCTAACATGGGATCCCCCATTTCTCCAAGAATGGTAGCTTCCACTTCATATTGAACGATGAGAGCTTTTTCTGATGGATGAACATCAATATTTCCCCCTTTAACTTTCCTACAAAAATATATAACAATACATTAAAATCTCACAGAACAGCCATAATTTTCACAGTTTCTATGTCTAAAGCATGATGACGAGACTGACACATGCCATCTAATCACATCTGAGTCAGGGACAAGTATGTATTTCCTGGCCCAGCAGAACATACCTTCATGAATAGTGTTACCTTGAAAAAAATATGTGTTTACTCAAAGAACCACGTATAAATGCAAGTGAAACATTTATAATTAAAATTGTCTTTGCAGAGGATGGCTTTGACTAAAATGAGCTCTTTATCACAGCTGTTTTGATTTGCATTTCTCTAATTGCTGGGGATAATTAACATTTTGGGAAGATATCTTAGTCATTTTTATTTCTCCTTCTAAATACTCACTGTTCAAAACGATAGCCCATTTTTCAAATGAGTTATGTTTTTCTTTTCTTTTTTTCCTTTCTTTTTTTTTATTACAAGAAAATTTTACATTTACTCCCCTTGTTCCCGGCCCTCCCGCTCCCCCCCTTACCCCACCGCCCTCCCCCTGCTTCCTTAAGATGGGGCAGGATACCCTGCCCTATGGGAAGCCCAAGGCCCTCCCCCCTCCATCTCGGTCTAA
>JAQHUG010000119.1:2804733-2816316 GCA_028555095.1 Dicrostonyx torquatus
CCCTCCCCCTGCTTCCTTAAGATGGGGCAGGATACCCTGCCCTATGGGAAGCCCAAGGTCCTCCCCCTCCATCTCGGTCTAAGAAGATGTGCATCCATATAGAATAAGTTCCTAAATAGCCAAGACATGCAGAAGAGATAGGTCCCAGTGCCATTATCATTGGCTTCTCAGTCAGTCCCGATTGGCAGTCACATTCAGAGAGTCCGGTTAGGTCATATGCTCATTCAGTCCCGGTCCAGCTGGATTTGTTGCGCTCCCAATAGATCAAGCTCGCTGTCTCTGTTGGTAGTCATTTTCACAATATTAATTGTACCATTCCATGAGCATGGGATGTTCTACCATTGCTCAGTGTCTCTCTCCATCTCTTCTTCAGAGATTTAAGGTTTTCATTGTAGACGTCCTTCCTAGAGATTTTATTTTCTCTGGGGTTACTGTGAACGGGAGTGTATCCATTTCTTTCTTTCTTTGTATGTTTGTTGTTGGTATATAGAAAAGCTCTTGATTTTTGCAAATGGATTCTTTATCCTGTCACTTTGCTGAGATTGTTGATTGTTTCTAGAATATTTCTGGTGAAATTTTTGGGGTCTCTATATTGTACCATCAGCAAATAAGAATAGTTTGGTTTCTTTTTTCCCCCTTACTTGTAGCCCCTTACTTTCCTTTTCTTGATTCATTGCTCCAGCTAGTGCATTGAGCAGTGCGTTGAAAAGGAGTGGGGATAGAGGACGGCCCAGTCTCATTCCTGATTTCGGTTTGTCTGCTTCAAAATTTTCTCTATTTAAGATGCTGCTGGCTGTGGGTTTCTCATATATAGCTTTTATCATCCTGAGATAGGTATTTTTCAGTACTTTCTCTAAGCCCTTTATCAAAATGGTATGATAGATTTCATTGAAGGCCTTTCTTCATCTATTGAGATAATCACTTGATATTTAAGTTCATTTATGTAACTTATTACATCAATTCATGTTGAATGGTTCCTATGATTATATGATATATAATCTTTTGGATATAAGCCTATATTAAATTTGCAAGCATTTTAATGAGGATTTTTAATCTGTGCTCATAGGATATTGGCTTATAGTTTTCTTTTTGTTGCTGCAGCTGTGCCTTTACTAGTTTGGGTATTAGAATGGTACTGGCTTTACAGAAGGAGTTTTGCAGTGTGCCTTCATTTTTGAATAATTTAAGAAGGATTGATTGTAAGCCTTCTTTGAAAATATGGTAGGATGCTGCTGGGATTCCATGCGAACATGTTTTTTGTTTTTGTTTTGTTTTGGTCAGAAGGTATTTTACTTATACTTTATGTGCATGGATGTTTGTATGTGCCTATGTATGTGCTTAAAATTGGCAGAGACCCGAAGAAGGTATCAGGTCCCCTCTAACTGGAGTTACAGTGGGTTATGAGCCACTCTGTGGGTGCTGAGAACTCAACTGGAGTTATCCGCAAGAACATCAAGAACTCTTAACTGCTGAGCCAACTATCTAGCCCCTAAAATTATTTTAACAATGGATGTACCTCATTAAAATTTATATTTATACTTTATTCTATTTATACTTTTATAAGATGAATAATTTTATTTTAAATGCTAAACTTTCAAATAGAATTGAACATAGCATTTACAACGATCTGAGGAATGTCTAACTTCTGAGACAATTATCTCTCAAATATTTTACCTCAATTCTTAATTTGATAAAATTATTGAATTTTTTATTTGCAGCACCCTATTACTAAATTGATATCTTTTAATAACTGCCTGAAAACGTCTTCTTAGTAACACCACTTTGTACATATGTACCAGAGAACTGCACCCAAAGATGTTAAGCTAGCTTAGAAATATATTTATATTTATTACAATTGAAGCCAGAGAAATATTTATTAGAATCCTTTGGCCTGAAGTGAACTAGGTAATAAATTGAAACCAAATGAGGAAGTAAAGAAAACTGATAAAGGTAACTATGTAGCTAAACAGAAAAGCCACTGTGTACCTTTAGTCTGGAATGCTTCTTCAAACAGATTTAAGTCTTAATTATAAAATAACTATTTTATAAATTAAATTCTAATAAAAGGCAATGGCTTCCAGAATGGATAATTAAGAAATGAAGCATATACATATATGTATGTATGATGTGTAGACATGGTAGACACTTCAGCTCCAAAAACATGAACAGATTAAAAGTTAAAAGATGGAAAAAGAAAATACAAACAACACAAAAGAAAGGTGGAGCACTTATACAAAACTGGCTTTAAATTACAAGCTAGTACAAAAATGTAACAACAAATGTTGTGGTGAGAAATGGATCAACACATCCAGAAGATCTATTACAAACGTAAACTTGAGGGTAGAGACCTAAACCATATAAAGCAAGGACTGAAAGTAATGAAAGAACAAACAGTTCTATAACAATAGTGGCAGACTTCAATATCACTCTGAATAATAGACATACCTATATAGATTACTATAAATAAAGAAATTGAACATTATAACCCAATTAGACCTAATACATATAAAGGAGATGAACTTCCCCTTTAAGAAGTGTAAACGGGGTATTCTAACAGTGAGATCTTATGTACAAGTAATCAATTTGAAAATACTAACATTATATAGTGTATGTTCTCTAAACACAAATGAATCAAACTAGGAATCAGCACAGAAAGAAAGCATTCACAAAAATAAGGAAAATAGTCCACATCCACATAGCTACTAAGTCAAAGAGTAACTCACAAGAGAAATTATAAATAAAAACAACACAACAAAATTTAGGGGTGTGACAGAGCATTGCTGAACAGAAATCTGTAGCTATAAATGCCTGCATTGGAAAGATACCCAAAGTTAATAAAAGCAATATACAGCAAGCCGATTGTTAACTGCAAAATAAATGGAGAGAAACCCAAAGTAATCCCACTAAAGTCAGAAACAAGACAAGGTTGTCCATGCTCTCCATACTTATTCAATATAGTACTTGAAGCTCTAGCTAGAGCAATAAGACAACTAAAGGAAACCAAGAATCTCCTTGGGAAAAGGAAACATAAGGGATTTCATGAGTGGACTGAGGGAGGGTGGGATTGGGAACACAAGCAATCAGGCTGGGGAAGTAGAAACCTAGGGGGAGGGGCACTAAAAGAGACTACTGGAAAGGGGGTGGCATTTTGGGGTCAAGTAAAAATCTGGCACAAGGGAATCTTCCAGGAGTCTATAGGGAAGACTCCTAGCAATAGTGGATACCCTGCAGCCAGATGGATGCCTAGCCTAATTGTCATCAGAGAGGCTTCATCCAGCAACTGATGGAAACACTTGCAGACCCACAGACAAACATTCGGCAGAGGTGAGGGAATCCTGCAGAAGAAGGGGAGAAAGGATTGTAGGAGCCAGAGGGGTCAACGACACCACAAGGAAGCTCACAGACTCAACTAACCTGGACTCATAGGGCTCACAGACTGAACCATCAACTACGGAGCCTGCATGGGACTGATCTAGGCACTTTGAATATATGTTACAATTGTGTGGTGTGGTCTTCTTGTGGGACTCCTAACAGTGAGAATTTTACTGGCTTTTGGAACCCTACTCCCCATCTTGCCCAGACTTAATACATGGAGAGGTGCTTAGACTTATTGCAACTTGATATGCCATGCTTTGCGGATACTTGTGGGATACCTGTCATTTCTTAAACAGAAATGGAAGAGAAGTGGATGGGGGAGGTAATAAATGGGGTGGAGGAAGGACTGGGAGGAGAGAAGGGAGGGAACGTAATATATATATAATATAAATATATATAAAGATGTAATTCAATTTTACACCTCAAGAAGCTAGAAAAGGCTGAGAAAAAACTACTAGAGTTTGCAGAAACAGAAAATGAATAGGAAATAAATGCTGATTGTTTAAAAAGATCAAAAAGCCAGGAATTGTGGCACACAACTTTATTCTAACACTCAGGATGCAGAGGACTGGCAAATCTCTGTAAGTTCTAGGTCATCCTGGTCTACAGAGAATTTCTGTCTAGGGAAGGTCACAATGAGGTCCTATCTTATTGCCTAAACAAGACCTAAGCAAGGATTACATCAACAAACATGTGTGTACGGATTTACTTGTAATTTAAAGAAAAATAAACACCCATCCTTCTTAAGATCCTCCAAAAAATGGAGGACACAGAAAACACTTTACAATGCAATACATTCCAAAGTGAGATAGAAATTACAAAAATTGTAGACTAACATTTCTGAAGAAAACAGCTGGGAATATTTTCAGAGTACTAGCCAACAGAATCTGCAGCACATTAAAAGAGTACACAGGCCATGCGATATTACTCAAAGAGTTCGACATATTAATAAAATGAATAAAAATAGTAAATTATTATCTCAACTGACGCAGAAAAGACATTTTATAAAAACCAATTCTTCATTCAGAAATTGGTAAGGAATAAAGGAAAACCTCCTCCATATGATACAAAGCATGAATGAAAATTCTGCAATTAATGTCATACTTAATGATGAGAATCAACTATTTTTCTCTAAAATCACAAATAAGGCAATGTTCAGTTTCACCATTTCTATTCTAAATATCCTAGAGATTTGAACCTAATGAGACCTATGTAAAGAGGTAAAAAGGCATCCAGATTGAAAATAAGAAATAAATTATATCCATCTGTAATGAAACTGTTTCATTTTTTATATTCTAAAAACTACACAAAATTGTTTAAGGTAATAAACATACTTAGCGAAGTTGTATGTTTAAAAGTAAATTGTATTTTCATTGATAGTAATTAAAAATTTAAAAACTAGCCGGGCGGTGGTGGCGCATGCCTTTAATCCCAGCACTCGGGAGGCAGAGGCAGGCGGATCTTTGTGAGTTCGAGACCAGCCTGGTCTACAAGAGCTAGTTCCAGGACAGGCTCCAAAACCACAGAGAAACCCTGTCTCGAAAAACCAAAAAAAAAAAAAAACTTTAAAAACTAAATTAAAAATTCAGTTTCCCATAACAACAACTAGAACTGCTTACAAATAAATGAAAGCAGGGAGACTCAATACTTAAAAGTTATAATAAGAAATAAAAAAGGGGAAAGCTGTCCTATGTTCAAGGGCTGAATAACTAATTTTTTAGATAGTAGTGTTTCCCTCAGATGATTCATGGAGTCAATAGAACCACTGTCAAAGTCCTGACAGCTGTTTTTGTCAGAGAGGAAAAGACAACACTAAATTTCACATGGAAACAAAAGACTCTACATAGTAACATAAGCTTGATAAAGAATTACAAAGTCGTAGGACTCACACTTCTTAATGGAAAACCTCCCAGTTTAAGCAATAAGAGTTACCAGCACAATAAGGTTACTAGCACAAAGAGATACATATTAGTAGATCTGTTGATGAGGACTGACAAGTGCAGGAACAAACACCTACGTTATAGTCAGTTTTTAATAAGGATGCTCAAATATCAATGGAGAAAAAGAATAATCTCCTTTACAAATGATGTCAAGATTAGATATTCTTTTTCATATATTTTTGAATATTGTATATGTGTGAGAGTTTTGCTTGTAACTTTTTTAATTAACAGAGAAAGCACCAGCTGACCTTCCTCCTCAGCCGATGTCCCAGAATCCTCCCCTTGTCCAACTCAAGCAAAAGTCCCCCCAACTCAATCTCTCTCCCTTTTACTTCTTGTGCATCTCTCTATCCACCCTCCTGACTCCCTCTACTCCTTATGGTTTTTCTTAATAATCTTATGTTCACCTCCTGCCAACTAGTTGTTTGCTCCACCTTTTGTGCTTCAACTTTTAGTTGACTTTATTTAATCCTATTTTGCTTTTTTTTTTTTAAAAAAAAAAAGAGATTTATTTATTTATACATTTATTTTTGAGACAAGATTTCTCTGTGTAACAGTCCTAGCTGTCTTGGAACTCACTTGGCAGCTTTGGCCTGTAGCATCACAGCCCGGCTGATTTATTTATTTATTTACGATTTATACAGTGTTCTGTTTGCATGTATGCCTGCAGGCCAGAAGAGAGATCCAGATCTCATTATGGATGGCTGTGAGCCACCATGCGGTTACTGGGAATTGAACTCAGGACCTCTTGAAGAGGAGCCAGTTGTTCTTAACCACTGAGCCCTCTCTCCAGCCCCAAGATTAGATATTCTTAAGCACCATATACAATAATTAACTCAATTGCATAAAAGACAAACATCTTAAAAACTATAAAACATAAGGGAAAGCTTCATGGCCTTAAATTTAGCAATGGCTTATAAATATGTTTTCAAAAGTAACAATAACTATTATAAATTAGTCTTCAACAAATTAAAATTGTTGACACTACTGACATATTCAACACAGTAAAAAGACAAAAAAAGGCTGGGGCAAATGTTTGTAAATTGCATATTTAATAAGGCCTAGTACTGAGAACATATTTCAGTAAGAACTTTTTCCTAAAATAGGAAGACAAATGGCTAAGGAGCATATGAAAGAAGCTCAACTTAGTTAGTTATTAGGGAAATGCAAATCAAAATCAGAGAAAGACACCAATTCACACCCCCTAGAATAGCTACAGTTACAGAATACACACGCAGAACAGTACAAAGAGAGAAGATAACAGGCATTGGTGGAAAAATTGGAGCCTACTTACATAAGAGGAACCATAAAAGGTACAGACACTGAGAAAGCTTTTGTTGGCTCTTCCATGAGCCCAACATAGAATCACTCCATGTTTCTGCAATCCCAAGTTTATGTATGTACCAAATGACTAAAGAGAAGTATTCACACAAAATCTTGTCATGATCATAACAACTTTATTTATAGGCAAGTGACAAAAAATCGCCTAAATATCTATCTACACTTGAGTCATAGATAATCAGATTATGATATACCTATGCAATGAAATATTATTCAGTTACAAAAACGGAATAAAGTGTCAATGCACAGTATAAGTGGAATAGAATCATACAATGTGAAAAACTGAACAAAGCATCATGCTTATATCCATTAAGTTCCTGCCTTTTCCATTAGATCTGTATATCATATATATAATAATCGTCTCGCTCAGATATACATGTGTGCACACATATATTTAACCTGAAGGTAATACAAAGTTTGTTCTGTCAAAATTAGACAAAACTAAATATTGTACTTTCAACCCCTTTCCAGATGCTGATTTCAGCTAAACCATCACGGGAACTAAATCAGTTGTATTTAGTGTTCCCGAGATGATGCAGTTTTAAGAGTGCCCACACTAGTCCAAGGACCCTGAGGCAAACAACACCATAGCATATGGAGCAACCATAGCATATGAACATCAGAAAATGCTACAATAGCAGCACTTTCTTTAAAGTGAACTCAGGTTTAATGTTGAAATTAGAAAATTTAATGTTTTGGACAAAAATTTTGTATGTATATGCCTGGAGGTGTGTGAGTAAAAGTACATGTGTGCAATGTTGCTAGCAAAATTATGTGGGGAAAGGAGTACTGATTCCTTGAGTATTTCTTACGATTACATGTTCCGTTTACAAATCTCAACTGAAAGCCTCTTCAAACACATAAAATGAAAATGACAAAGGACTATGTTCTCCATCTTGCAAAGGCAGTATAGTTGATTTATCTTATAATCCTTTGACTCTGTTTGAGTCCACTAACATTTGTAAGGTGTTTCTGTGACAGCTAGAACCCTACCAAGCAAGGGAAAAAATATACTCATTAAAGTATATTAGGACCTAAGCTCATGCCACCACCTAACATACATGTTTTCTCTCTCAAAAGTATTCTGTCCTTATGGCTCTCATTTTAGATGAATTATATCAAAAACAAAGTATGTGCTTTTTGTAGGGAATCAGCAACAAAGCTTTAACTAAAAATAGAGACCCCACATTAGCCTTTAATTTGTTCACTGCTCGCTCTGGTCCACTGAGAGGTATATTTTTAACTCTGCATGCCCATATCTTTGACAGAAGGTAAGGAATTTCTATAAATTTTCATTTTTTTTTTTGGAATAGCTAACACCACACAAACTTAAGATAGAAAATGGGAAGCTCTTTCATGCCAAGGTCTTGATAATAATGCACTTCCTGTATAAATTATATTGTAAATATGACAGTCAAGTGGGTGAAATGGACCAAGATGAGCTGGCTGAACATCTCAATCCAGTCTTGCACGAAGTAAAAACCACCACGTCCGTCTTTATTTCAAAACCCCATGATTTATGAATTTCAAACTAAACACAAATTGGTGCTGTGACAGAATTCACTTCCAAGCTCCCATGGGATTTATCTATTGAGAAAAGCAGGAGAATGGGTCCAGGAAAAACAAAAACAAGAACAAACAAAATATGGGTTTTCCTCGCCCAGCCTGCCTCTCACTGCGGATATAAATTAAAGAAGCAAGGAAATCAATTGATGCTGTCAGGGCCCCGCCAAAGCAAGGTGGATTAGGGACCTCACGCTCCACAGGGCCGCGTCTTTCATTCCAGCCCATCACTTTCCCCTCTTTCTTTCTCCTTCCCTGCACCCCACCCCTTCTCTCTTCTAGCTCTGCCCAGTGACAACCCACATCAGCGGGGAAACGCCTAGGGACCTGTTCAGGGCGGGGCCCGGGTCGTCACCTTTTGAGGTATCTGGCGTCCTCGCCTTGCATGGCGGCGGCGGTAGCGGCGTGGGGAGGATGGGGGTGTCTGAGAGTCTGGGAAGGCTACTTCCGGGGACCCGGCCAAAGTACCCACACAGCCGAGGTGGTGACAGTCCCGCGGCCTGCAAGGTTGGGCGGCGGCGGCGCTGCGGTTACCACGGTGAGGCCGCCGGCTCCTCCCACAGCTCCTGGGCCCCCGAAACCCTGGAGCAGCCCAGACCCGCCCAAAGCCGTCAGAGCCGGGGTCTCCGCAAGGCGCATGCGCCCACGCGACAGCTGCTGTATGCGCAGGCTCAGTTGGAGGCCCTGGCTCCCGCGACTAATCTGACGCTCCCAGGAACAGTGCGGGAAGGGTTTGGTGCTGATCAGGGAGCCTATGGTTAAGAGTGATATTCCTGGTGACTGCCCCCTGCAGGATACGATAGAAAAAGGCATTGCAATCTCCAAAATCGGAATTCAAAGTCCTTAGCGTGAAATAAATAAGGCAAGGGTAACCAGTGAACTTTTTAGTTAACTGATTGTAGACAACAGGCCAGCCTTTGACTAACAACCTCTACGGCGGGGCTTCTATTTTGGAACACTTGAAAAGTTCTGCTTTGATTGCCCTGAGTTCTAGCTAGTGGAAATATTCTGTATTCTGGGATGGGTAGAATTAGGCTCAAGTTTGTAAGTAGCCTTTTAAATCATAGATGAAGAAAATACTCCTCTCCATCAAAACAAGCCAACTTCTGAACTTTAAATCGCCACTAATTAACCTTAACTCAAAATTCACGAGTAATTGTTTCTTTTAAGGCAGGTAATTGCTGACAGTGTGTAGCGAAAAGAGCTGCTTTTTTAGGGGTAGCAAGGCACCCGCTCTGCTTTGAGATAGCCTTTCCTCTAACCTGTCTCTCATTTACTGTCTTCTAGTCCTACATTATTAGCCACTCCTTCTTCACGTGAGTTACTATAAAAATGACTGACCTTTCTGTTAAAACGGCATGCTGATCATACGCTCCAGAGAGACATTAAAAAGATGTGTTATGGTCCCACCCATTCACACCGTCTGTACTATTTCTGTAAAGTCATAACTATTCTTTCAATCTATCAAGAAAGGAATTTGGAGCAGTCTTTCCTGTTTATCAAATTTCCTTATTGAACTGTCACGAAATTCACGAAATAGTCCTGCTAGTCAGCTTTTCTTCTCCATCCACACTCCGCCTAAGCAGTTTGTCTATAGAGTTCCTCCTAACTAGGCTTGCTATTTTCTGTTTTTTCTCAAATACTGATTCTTCAAACTAATGCAAAAATGTACAAATTATCATTCACAAAATTTTTAACAGTAATAAAAGCTGGGCACATTACTTTAAAGTAGTGGTTCTCAACCTCTGGGACTGAACAACCCTTTTACAGGGGCTGCCTAAGACCATTGGAAAACAGATATTTACAGTATGATTCGTAAAAGTAGCAAAATTACAGTTATGAAGTAGCAACGAACATAATTTTATGGTTGGAAGTCGCCACAACCTGAGGAACTGTATTAAAGGGTATCAGCATTAGGAAGGTTGAGAGCCACTGCTTAAAGTTTCTATGAAGGTTGGATGATGGGTCATTGGGTAGCAATGCCTGCGTCCACTCCTTATGATGTGAGTTCTATCTTTGAGCCCCACATTATGAGAGCGTAGGAACCTACTTCTGCAGATCTCCTCTGACTTACACATGTGTTCTATGACACACAAACACACCACAACATAAAAGAGAAAGATGTAAAGCCTCTATATACCTGAAATTAGAAGATCAAAATGTAGTATATATTAAAAATGAACAATTAGTGAAGATTCATGCAGTTTAAGGTTTTGTCCCAGATAACTTGTTTTGCTCACTCTTTTTACACATATTTGACACTGAACTAATATTTGAATATGAATCAGAGTTTGAAAAGGAAAACTAAAACCACAGCAATGAGTAGATAAACTGAAATGGGATGAACTAGAAAAGCTCAGCTGTCAGTTTGTGCCAGAAAAAGTAAAATATGAAATACGAAACTGGCACTGTTTTACATGTGAAAGTATGGAGACAAACAAAGACAAATGAGGCTCTGAAATAAGGGGAGTGGCCAATTTGAAATAATTTAATTATCAGGAGGACTAATGACTCAGGTGTGTGTGTGTGTGTGTGTGTGTGTATGCCTCTTTAGTTAGGTGGATTTCATTTTTCTCTTTATAACATACATAAAGATTAGCTATTGAGGCCATAGTTAAAAGACTAATATCTAGAAAAATAAGCCTTCTTGAAGAAAAATCTAGGAAAATATTTGACCATTATGGCTTGGGACAGTTTCTTACAGAATATATAAATAACTATAAAAGAAAAAACATAAATTTGACTTAATAAGAACAAAATTTTAAACTTCCCTTTGAAAGAACATTAAAAATGAAAAGGTAAGTCAAAGATGGAAAGAAATAATTTTTCATAAATAATTAAGAACAGTGATTTAACTATTACATTTAAAAACTGTCATAACTCAATAATGAAAGCACAAACTAAAATACGCAAAAACTTTCTACAAATACTTTCGCACAAAGCAACATAGACACTGAATTTCCCTAGTCATGAAAATTTAATCCACAGTAAAATGTGCCACACACTGCTAGTAGTACTGTTCAGTAGGGAACTACTCTAAATCTTGCAGCTTGAAACACACATGTATTAGCTTACAGTTCCACAGGTCAGAAGCATTAAATGAGTTCCGCTAGGCTAAAGCCAAGATGCCATCAAAAGTTGCGTTCCTTTCTGAAAGCTCTGCAAGGCTGCCCATGGAATATGTACACATTAGAATACTACTCAGCAGAAAAATAATGACATCTTGAATTTTGTATGCAAATGGATGGAAATAGAAAACTCCATCCTTAGCGAGATATCCCAAACCCAAAAAGATGAGTATGGTATGTACTCACTCATTAGTGGACCTTAGCAATTAACAAAGGACATTAAGCTTATAGCTCAC
>JAQHUG010000119.1:2846905-2867609 GCA_028555095.1 Dicrostonyx torquatus
GCTCTGGTGTGAATGTGGGTCTCTGGCTCTATCTCCATCCATCATGCGAAATTTCTATGGTGACGATTGAGATATTCAACAAAGTAACTATGAAACAAGTTCAGTTCAGGCACCCACTCCTCTGCTGCCCGAGTACCTAGCTGCCCACCCTACTTCTTATACTTTTCTCAGAGAGGGTAAGGTTTTTCATGGGGAGTCAACAAAGTCTGGCACATCACTTTGAGGCAGGACCAAGGCCCTCCCCTCCATGTTTAGGCTGAACAAGGTATCTATCTAAAAAGATTGGGCTCCAAAATGTCAGTTCAAGCCCTTGGGATAAATCCTGGTCCTACTGCCAGTGGCCCCACAGACTGCCCAAGCCACACTAGTGTCACCCACATTCAAAGGGTGTAGTTTGGGCTTATACAGGTTTCCCCACTATCAGGCCAGGGTCAGTGAGCTCCCACTAGCTCAGGTCAGCTGTGGGTATTCCCATCATGGTCATGATCCCTTTGCTCATAAGATTGCTCCTCCCTCTCTTCAGCTGATCTCCGGAAGCTCAGTCCAGTGTTTAGCTGTACATCTCTGCATCTGCTTCTATCAGTTGCTAGATAAAGATTCTATGATGACAATTAGGGTAGTCATCAGTCTGATTACACGGGAAGGGTCTTAGCTGGGGTCATCCTTGTGGATTCCTGGGAACTACCCTGGTGCCAGGTTTCATGCTAGCCCCACAATAACTCCCACAATCAAGATATCTCATTCCTTGCTTTCCTTCTCTTTCCTGCCCCCATCTCATTTCCTGATGTTCTCCTTCTCCTTCTCCTTCCCCTCCATCCTCCCTTCTCTTCCCCACCAATGCTCCCTATTTTCTCAGGAGATATTGTCTACTTCCCCTTCCCAGAGAGATCCGTGTATTTTTCTCTTAGGGGTCTCCTTGTTACCACTGAATCTCATAGGAGAGAGAGTGGGAAGTAACCTTGAACACATGTGCACAGGAGACCACTTCCTTAATAAAACATCAGCAGCACAGACACTGAGCACAACAATTAATAAATGGAACCTCTTAAAACTGAGAAGCTTCTGTAAGGCAAAGGACACAGTCAATAAGACAAAACGACAACCTACAGAATGGGAAAAGATCTTCACCAACCCCACATTGGACAGAGGATTGAGTTCCAAAATATGTAAAGAACTCAAGAAACTAGACATTAAAATACCAAATAATCCAGTTTTAAAAAGTGGGGGACAGAGTAAACAGAATTCTCACCAGAAGAATCTCAAGTGGCCAAAAGGCACTTCAGGAATTGCTCAGCATCATTAGCCATCATAGAAATGCAAATCAAAATGTCTCTGAGATACCATCCTATACCAGTCATAATGACTAAGATCCAAAACACCAATATTGCGTATGTTGGAGAGGATGCGGAGTAAGGAAAACACTCCTCTATTGTTGGTGGGAGGGCAAATTTGTACAGCCACTTTGGAATTCAGTATGGTGGCTTCTCAGCAAATTGGGAATCAATCTACCTCAAGATCCAGCAGTACCACTCTTGGGCATATACTCAAAGAATGCACACTCATACCATGAGGACATTTGCACAACTATGTTCAACATATCTGTCCTTTGGCTGAGGGGCAAAAACCTAGATGCCCAAAAGGATGGATAAAGAAAATGTGGTACATATACACAATGGAATACTACTCAGAAGTAAAAAGCCAATGATATCTTGAAATTTGCATGCAAATGGATGGAACTAGAAAAAAAAATCCAGAGTGAGGTAACCTAGACCCAGAAAGATAAACACTCACTCATAAATGGATATTAGACCTGAAGCAAAGGATAACCAGTCTATAGTTCATGATTACAGAGAACATAGCCAATTATTTTGAATTCTTAAAATGTATCGACAATTTCATGTACGTATATAATGTGTTTTGATTATATTTATGCCCATTACCCTCTCTTATTCTCTTTCTGCTCTCTTTGAGCTCTCTTTTCTTCAAACTGATTCTTTTCCAACATCCATATCTTTTTTAAAAATGACCTACTGAATTTAATTCTAGTTGCTTGTATGGCATGGGCGTGAGATTATTAGTATGAACCAAAGCATGTAAAACTTACCAATTGCTATACTGACGAAGAATGACTCTCCATCCCATTGTCAAATATCAACAACCAGTAGATCCTCTGGGAAGGGTAGGACTTTTTAAGTCTCACTCCCATCGAAGATGGAAGCTTTTGGGGCTCAATATTATGCAGGTCTTGTAGAGGTAACCAAAAGTCTAGTGAGTTCATGAGTGCCTCAGCTGTGACATGTACAGAAGACAGTGTTTACATCAGTCCCCTAATTTTCTGGCTGTTATATTCTTTGAGCTCCCTCTTCCATGATGTTCCTGAGCCTTGGAAGAGCATGATTTATAAGTCCCCTTAGAACTGACTATTTGACAGTCATGTATTTGCAACATTTTCAACAGTTAGGAGTCTTGGCATTAACCACTGTGGACTGCATGCTGCACAAAGAAACTCATTTCACAAGGCTGAGAGTATGATTAAGCAATGTGTATGAACATAGCTATTTAGAAGGCAGTCTAAACATATGTCCTTAGCAAACAAGTGAACAAACGAACCAAAAAATAAGTAGTAGGCAGTTGCCTCCCTGCCTAGGAGCCTGGAATTATAGTGCCAGTCAAGAATTCCCTCTGATGGCACTTAATGTCTATTGCTGGGTAAGGGTGGTGATCACGTTTCTCTGTTAGAGGGTTGCATAGCACCTTCTGGCACCATGAAAGTTAGAATCAGAAACTGTTTTTAATAATTTGCTTGCATTTGCCTATTTACTTATAAATAATATGCTTTGATAACTATTCCTGGCTCCTTTGCAGTTTGCAATTCTGTTAAAATCTTTGTGTTGGTAAGGGAAGGCAGTTTATTTACCTCATACCTTCTATTCCCACTTCCATTTTCTCAATTTATTTATATTCAATATTGGTAACATTGTGATTATTTAGACAATAGTAATACCTGTAACATGTAGTTATAAAGATAACATTTTAAAATTCTTTTAAAACAGTTTTCCCTGGGATCCCTCCTGTGGAGTAGTTTGAATGAGCATGGCCTCCATAGGCTCATATATTTGAATGCCTGGTTCTTAGTTGGCGGACCAGTTTAGGAGAATTAGGAGATACATTCTTGTTGGAGGAGGTGTGTCCTTGTTGGAGGTGTGTCACTGGCAGTGGGATCTGAGACTTCAAAAACCCACACCAGCCCAGTCTCACCTGTTCTCCACCTGCTGCTTGTGGATCAGATGTAAGCACTCAGAAACTGCACCAATACCATGCCTGCCAGCCTGCCCTTTGCCATGCTTCCCACCATGATGGAATAGACCCTCAAACTGTAAGCAAGACACCAATAAAGACACCTCCATTTTAGTTTCATAATTTCTCATATACCTATCACAAACTTATCTCTACACTGCATTATTCTATTCTCACTATATATTTGATGTATTTAATCTATATCATTCCTCTTGTAAGACCTCTGACCCCTTTGCACCAAACTGAACTGTTAATTTTCTAGAAATTTTGCATGCCTCCCATCAGGAGGTTTCTGGCCCCATGAAAATGCATTCTTTATTTCTTCTGCAAGGTCTTCATTTCTTGTTTGATGATGGGCCTCTGTTTTACTGGATCCTGAAAATTAGAATACCATGTGTCCCACAGTTTATTTTAGAGCAATCACATTCTGTCTTTAATTCCCATAACACAAGCTTTGGCTTACAATGATCTGCTAATTGTTTTTTTTGTTTCCCCTCAGTGCTGACTAATGGAATTCCATTTCTTTGCCTTAAATACTTCTGGCTTTCCTAACAGCTGGTGAAAGAAATCTGAGAAAAAAAAGAAGAAAAAAAAAGATTCTCTCATTCATCACAGTTGCCTAAAGTAGATACTTTTCTATATTGTGAAACTTTCTCTGATTAAACGATGATTGGAAAAGGTTTACAACAGTGCAATTTTATCCTCCTTTCTAGGTCTGAGAGTTGCATAAAAATAGAACTGCCCACCAGATACAAAAGGAATTTAAATGTTCAGACATGAAAATATGTTGTGAACCCAGTGGACTATTATGAATTACTTCTAAAGTCTACAAATATCACTGATTGTCTTGCAAATTTATTTCCCAGGCAATGATATTTAAACGGGCACACTGTTTTGTGAAGTTATAAATACTTCAAGATGTATTTGTTGAGCTGGAAAAAGATGATGAATGAAAAAAGCTTTGTGTTTCTTCTCTATTCTAACACATTATATGATTTTTATCTTACTGGGGATTTTCTCTGCCTTTGCACTTGATTTATTCTTTCTTTTTGGCACTGCTTGCTTGTAAGTTTCCTCTGAAATGGTGCACAGGAATTATTTCTGGTGCCACTTCAATGCCAAAAAGTCTTTATTCTTATACCCCACAATGGTTCATTTGCCTAAGTGGTCTCATGTGCAAATTTATCTGAGAATTTTAAAAACTTTCCCTCAATTGCCTACCAGCTGCCAAAATTAATTTTATCCCAATTTCATTACAGAAAAAATATAAAATTAAATGATTTTTAAAGAGGTTAAACCCCAACAAAAACCTTTTTTGAAATTGAATTTAATGTTTTCCAAAATAATTCATTATTTTACTCTAAAGGCTTTAACTTGGAAGGTTTTACTATCACAGAAATACAACGTTTATTTCCACTCCACCTAGAGAAATGTCAACACATTCAAGATCAGACCTATCATGTGGTATGTAGAGATGTCTGTATGCATTCAAAACCAGCAAACGTAAGTTGCTCTTACTGCCTTTTCCAGAATCTAGAATGATCCAGGAAGCAGAAATTAACTTTTGAGATTACCTTACTAGAACATTTTGGAAGTCTGTAAATAACTTGACACCTTCATGGAGACCATATCTATGAGATATTTCCATTCATATTTTGGTTCTTACTTTTTAGTCCTTCATGTCAGTTATCATGGAGAGCTTTTTACTTACTTATTTTATTTTTAAAAATTGTAATTCCATAATTTCCTACTTTTTCTTCCTCCTTCCAAACCTTCCCACTTAATCCTCCTTTCTTTTTCAGATTCAAAGCCTCATTTCTTTAGTTATTGTCACTTACATACATGTAAATGTATACCTATATATTCCTAACTACATACTTATAACCTGTCCTATCTGTATGATATTACTTGTATTCATGTTTTCAGGACTGACAATTTTGTATAGGATAAACATTGGTATGTCCTTCCCTGGAGAAGACCATTTCTCCTCCTTTTAGTATTCTTTAGTTACCTGAAGCTCCCAAAGAAAAATCTTAAAATATAGCAGTACAGGAGGAATTGGAGTGAGAGGTTGACAGAATATCACCCATTTTAAGTAAAGCAATCAGAACAGTCCTGTTTGATGAGACATGCTTTAAGCAAAAACTTGAAGGAAGAGGAGTTCTGGTGAAAATCTGCTAGCTGAGGAACAGTTAGTGCAAAGTCTTTAAGGTGTTGAGGAATCTGTTATGTTTGAAAGACAGTGTCAGGGCTGGTGTGTCTGGAGCAAGCACAAGGGGGGCCTGGAGAGGCAGGGCCAGGGAATGCACAGGGCCCACAGCATGCTGGACCTTGAAGGCCCCTATAAGACATGAGTGGTCCTGGGGTTGAGTGAAGGTCACTGATGACATTTGAGTAGATGGGTGACATACTTGGACTCCTTATTCAAAGGATCACCTGGCTGTTGTGTTGGAAACAGGTTGTGGTCAGACTACTTAGGATGCTCGGCTAGAAGGCAGGAAAGAGACAATGCTGGCCAGACTTTCAGCCACTGAACTTTTAAATGGCTGCAGCGGTAGCTTGGAAGCAATAGATAAAAGTTGCAAATTTCTGAGATAAAATGATCTGTTGATTTTGTAACTAGCATAGACCCAGTTCCTAAAATACTTCACAATCAGTGCATCTTCTATGCAATGTGACAGCCTTTATTTTAGAAATATTTCTATTAGAAAATTACATAATAAAACTTTTCATCATTTTACTGCCTCCATCTGTTTTCCACATTATAGATAATCTTCCCAAATGTAAACCTGGTGATGTCAGCTCTTCCCCACTCCTCCTCCTCTCTACTTAAGACAACCCAACTGGCTATGGTTTTGCAATTAAGATAGAATTCTTTGACATGGATTCTTTGTGGATTACTTTCTGCCTAAGCCATAGGGTCTTTGCATAAGCCCTTCTCTCTTCTTCTCCTTTCTTCCTCCTCCTCTTCCTTTTTTTTGCAAGGCTTACCTTTTCTTTATTGTTTAATTAATTGCAGGAGCAAAGTCACATTCTAAGGATTTGGGAAGGGTGTGGGGGAAAAACCTGGAAAGAGAATCAGACAAGACACTTGAGCAAGACACTTTGTTGAGGGAAAATGAGTTTTAAAATAGCTCTACACATCCACAGAGGTTTCTCTATTACCTATTTATCCCACTCTTAACAATCAGCTAGTTTTTAAATTAGCTCTAAAAGAAATTTACTTTGATAAGAAATAGCCTTCTTTCTGTCCATCATTTGGTTAATGCTTTTTTATTTCTCAGTTTGGAACTCTGGGGTCAATTTCACACTGCAAACTTTTTTGGGGTAGATCCTTAACAATTGGTAGGCTATCTTTGCATTGTTTGACTCTTCTTCTTAGCATCACTAATAGAGACATGTTTGTGGGATGTGATTAATTTTGTTACCCTCATTAGACCTCATTAGTATAGGGGATTAAGGCCAGTTTTCTTCTTAGTATTACTTCCTAGTACAATATTTAAATCGTGGGGTATAATCAAAATAGAATTTTAATGGAGGCACTGCTGTAAAATAGACTGACTTAACATCATCTTTCATTACATATTAATTTATCCATGCATCAGCATTGTTGGTTCCTGCTAACTGCTAATGTCTGTGCTTGAAGGTTTGTTCATTTTTCTTGAATTGATATGCAAAAATCTCTATAAAATAGATCCATATCTATCACCATGCACAAAACTCAAGTCCAAATGGATTAAAGACATCAATATATATCCTACCACACTGAACCTGATAGAAAAGAAAGTGGGAAGTTGTCTTCAGTGCATGGGCACAAGAGACCCCTTCCTAACTATAACCCCAGTAACACAGACACTGAGGGCAACAATAAATAAATGAGAAACTGAGAAGCTTCTGTAAAGCAAAGGACAACACAGTCAATAAGACAAAAAGACAGCTTACTGAAAGGAAAAAGATCTTCACCAACTCCACATCAGACAAAGAACTGATCTCCAAAATATATAAAAATTCAAGAAATTAGACATTAAAATTCTAAATAACCCAATTAAAAATGGGGTACAGAACTAGAGAATTCTCAACAGAATAATCTCAAATGGCCAAAAGATACTTAAGTAATTGAACAACATCTTTAGTTATCAGGGAAATGTGAATCAAAACAACTCTGAGTACTATCTTACACCTGTCACAATGGCTAGGGCCAAAAACACCAATGATAGTTTATGCTGGAAATGATGTGGAGCAAGAAGGACACTTATCCATTGCTGGTGGGAATGTAAACTTGTACAATCACCTTGGAAATCAGTATGGTGGTTTCTCAGAAAACTGGGAATCATCCTACCTCAGGATCCATATTAAAATAGTTATGTTATTTTAATATTATTTTAGTTAATGTTGATGTTAAAAGTCGTATCAGACATCAGGCGGTGGTTACGCATGCCTTTAATCCCAGCACTCAGGAGACAGAGGCAGGTGAATCTCTGTGAGGTCAAGGCCAGCCTGGTCTACAAATGTTAGTTTCAGGACAGCTAGGACTATTACACAGAGAAACCCTGTCTCAAAAAAATTCAAAAAAAGAAAGAAAAGAAAAAGAATAAAAAAGACAAAAATGTGGTATCAGAGTCACTTACTCCCCCAAAACTACCTCTTATTATTGTTTTCTGAAACTGTGTGTTCTAAATTTTATTAAATTTGACAAAACTTTCCTGAGTACATGTAGAATTTTCATACTACTCAAAAAAACTCAATTCAAAAAAAACCTTCGGCATCAAGGTAGACAAGTAGGAGAAGATGACAGGAATAGGGATGAGTGATGTCGAAACAACAAGGTTTCTATCTCGTTGGTTATAACCTTTATAAGGTTTATGGACTTTGTAAGTAAATTATGGCCAGGACATTTGACTCACCAGATCTGTAACCTTTATTCTACCGAATACATGAAAGTAGAAAAATGATGGCCATTTTTTAATATTTGGATTATGACACTTGGTTTCAGGATTTGTTTGGTTTGAAATGGATTTTTCTCTGTATAATGATCATTCTTCCAGCTTTGTCAGTAATCCCAGACCTTTTCCCAGCAGAGGTGACAGGCTTTCTGTGATTCAGCTTCAGTCCTGATGCTGGCAGGCTTCATATATTCATTAGAGAGATATTAGGAACCCAGCTGATGGTTACGAAGAGGAAAAAAACATTACTAGATTTCATTTGGCCCAAGTGTAAACCGGCTATGCCTATTTTCCAGGAACCCTGGGTGTGTGCACACACTCAAGTAGAGAAATGCATTACTTTAAATTATGGCTCCTAACCCAGTCAGTGTTCATAACTACACAAAACACACTTGCTGGCCAAAGTACTAATAAAATCATCCTGGAAAGAGACTCTGGGGAGTCAAGGAGTTTACGACTCTGGCTGTCACTGGATATTTAATTCATCTGAAGTACGCTTTATAACTAGAATGATAGAAGATTGCACAGTAATCTCAGAGATCTTGATGGATGCAGTTAGAATAAACAGCTTTTCAGTCTTGCTTTGCTGTTGCCTGGCTCTCCGAGAGCCAGTGGTTGAGAGTGATCCATTGAGTCTGTGCCAAGAAGGACTAAATATTGTCGGGTTACTCTGGACTGAGGATGGCATGTCCTAGGGCTATGTCCACTGTGTGTACAGTTTCATTGTTGGCGACATCAGCTGCAAGAATCTACATAATAATTCATTTGGACATGGTGGGACTGCAAAAGATAAAAACACACTAGAACAAATATGCTCTCACTTCCAGATAATCTAAAAACAACTGCAGTTAAAACCAAAAAGAAACACGAAACACACTTAGCGTAGTAAGCTATTCTGGGTGAAGAAGAAATAACGTCCAAGATATATAAATCATGGCGACTTCCCTCTGCAGTAACTACTTTCTCCACTCCCAGAATTATCATTTTATAATCAGAAAAGCCCTAGAGTTTAAAGTATGCCTCGTACAAATGTCACTTCCAAGCTTCAGTGCTAATCCAGAGGAAATATTATCCAAGTGGTCTCCAAGGCCCAATGTCTAGGTGTTGGCTACATGATAAACTTACGTGGAGCTTTCTTAGTGAGATATAGTCCTCCAGAGGATTGAATTTTTCAAGGCTTAGTACAACCCAACCCTTTAAAATAAGATTTAAGCTTCCCTTGTCAAGTTCTTTTAAGAGCTTTTTATATATTTTTTTTTATTTGCTGCCCCAACCAGGTTTTAATTGCTGGTCCCCAGTGATAGCTTTTGACCATCTCGGGCACTTCATGTCTGCTTTCCCAGGGCACGGAGCAGTTTGCACAATGTAAGGTGTTTTTCTCTCCCCTACAGAAGAATCTCAGGGAAATAACTTGAGACAGAAAATGAAACATTGTGGATGATGATGTTGTTGGTAAGACAAGATGATTTTTCCTACTATAATATCACAGACCTTTAATTCTTTTAGGTGTCTTATAGAAAACTATCTGAATAGGTTGAGCAATGATTGAATCCTAGGTATTGGAAATATAGAATAATGATCTGCCACGTTGGACATTCCAACGGTAACTAAAATATAATTTTATGGAGCACATATAAATGGCATCCAAGGGTTTCTAAGAAGTCTAGCAAGGAATTGTAGGTAATTATCCAGATGGTCATGGATTCAAAGAAATCAGAGCTATGAGCTTAGTAGCTCAGCAAATCACATCCACCCACTAAAATGATATGCAATTGAACTAAACTGCCCTCAAATTGCTTATAATTTGAGAAAATAATGACACAGTGATTCATGTTTTAACTGGCAGAAGTCCTGTTCTATTCCCCTAGGATGCTGAAGGACTCTGTGCAATAAGAACAGGAAGTGGGCTTTCTTACAATATCAGGTGCTCACGTTCTCTGTGGTCTGGAATTAGTCGATGTTCCTGTGATTCTTCTTCAGAAAAGGACCCAGACCTGAGCCCTGGGCCAGTACTGTTTGAGCACACTGTCTGTAAGGCAGGAGGTCGTCTTCTCCACAACAGAAACCATTGGCCCAAAGAAACTGTCAAATGCTTGAGAGGTGGCTAGTGCAACTGTGAACGTAAATTTAATATTTTATTTAGCTTTAGCTAATTTAATTTTAAAATATTTAATACATAAAATGATTTGCAAATGAGAACTCTGTATTGACATTTGGTGTATTTTCCAGACAGGCTGCCCATTCTTTAGGAAGGAGCCAGATCCTACTCCACACTGCCACCATCCATCCTTACGTCACCATCACTACCTCACATAGATCCAACTTTTGGGGCACACCCACAATAGACCATATATTGAACCCCCTCCCTTCTCTTATTTAGTCCTATTTTCTTCTAAACTTTCCTGAGTAAGATAGAGTGGGAGCTCTCTTCAAACACCAGAACCAACCATGGTTGGATTTTGCTTTTAAGGAGGAGGTAAGAACATGAGATTTAAACTTTAAATGTGAGTCTAGCTGACTATGATGCTTACTCAAACAGTGCTTCACCAAGACAAATGGAAACCCATGGTCACACCTACAGTATCAAACGGCTTGGAGGGGCCTCTTGAAGTCTGGCCAAGAAGGTTATCTTTCTATTGCCACAAAACTATTTTTCTTGATATCCCAAATTCAACCCACAATGTACTGTTGTTCAGCTCTGTTCATAGCAGCGTTGTTTGTCATAGCCAGAACCTGGAAACAACCTGAATGCCCCTTGACCGAAGAATGGATAAGGAAAATGTGGTACATTTACACAATGGAGTAGTACTCAGCAGAAAAAAATAATGACATCTTGAAATTTGCAGGCAAATGGATGGAGCTAGAAAACATTATGTTGAGTGAAGTAACCCAGACTCAGAAAGACAAATATCATATGTACTTACTCATAAGTGACTTTTAGACATAAAGCAAAGAAAACCAGCCTACAATTCACAATTACAGAGAGCCTAGACAACAATGAGGACCCTAAGAGAGACGTACCTGGATCTAATCTACATGGGAAGTAGAAAAAGACAAGATCTCCTGAGTAAATTGAGAACATTGGGACCATGGAAGAGGGTTGAAAGGGAGGGGAGAGGAAGGGAGGGGAGCAGAGAAAAATGTAGAGCTCAATAAAATCAATAAAAAAGCCATGCTACCTGTTGCAAATAACAACTAAATATGAATAAAACAAGTTTCATGTGCTGTCTCGTGCATATTGAAAACAGACTATTTTGGTTAATTCTATAACTCAAGCATTGTAAATCTCATCTAGTGTGTATAGTGGAGCATAAGTGTACAGTGGAACGACTTTATCAAATTTAGGAATGTGCAACCATGATTGTAAACCTTAGTAAGCACTACTCAAGTACTTGTAATACAAACTCAGCTCCTCTTGACTGGAATCCTTGGGATTTTTTTGCCATAGGCATAGTGACAGTTTGAATTCTTTCCTAATTTAAACACCCTTTGTAGTTTTCTTAAGTTTGTGTAGTGGATTTAACTGTCAGGTTAAACATATTAATCTCCTTAAACATTTGTTTACTTTTTATTTCTTAAAGATTTGTACATATACACGTTACATGTTGTGTCTGTGACACCTCCTACCTCTTCACTCTCCCTTTCCTCTCCCCTTCCACACTTTATTATCCTCATTTTTTTTTATTTTTATTTTGTGTGTATGAGCGCTTGCTGCATGCTTAGATGTGCACTGGCTTCCAAGATAGAGTCTGGCACTAACTTTTACACACTGCTCTTACTTTCTTCTTCAGCAAATGGGGTCTCACTCTGTCATCTAAAGTGGGGCTAGAGACCCCAGTATCTGTTTATTGAATTTCCAGGAGGTCAATGGGCATACTGTCCTGGTAACTAAGGCTGGTGGGGATTTTTCTAGCAATGGTTTCCATGTTAGTGCACTGGATACTGGATTTTAAGTCTGAGTTCTGACCCTGACTTTTATTTTTCTTTCCCTGGGAAGGTGAAAGGAGTCTGGGTTACTTAGAAGTAGGGGTGGAGTGATGCTAACTTACCTTTACTTCCTCTTTTCTTCAATGTGTTTGTTTGTTTTGCTGTGTGGGAAACACTACAGTCCCTCATCTGGCTTCCTTACATTTGTGGAGGTTGTCTGGCATACGCTTAGTTGTTTAATTAGGTGTGCTGTCTGTGGGGAGGTGGGATGATCTAGGTTTTTCGATACCCCCTCACTCTACATCCCAGTTCTTTTCATCCTTCTCTTTCTCTCCTCTCCCTTTTACAAACCATGCCTCACTCCATGCTAGACAACTACCCTATCACCAAACAATATTCTAGTCTATCAATTCTTTTAATTTTTAGGACTTAAACATTTTCCATTATAGCACAGGAAGAAAGTTTGAAGTTTTTTTTAGAAATGGAACTGGACAAAATTATACTTCTGACACTACAGTTTTATTGAGGTGTGATGATAAGCTGCTTACTTAACACACCTAAGCTTTCTTTTCTGCATCTGTAGAGTGGGAATATTATTGATTGTCTTGGGAACGTTTAAAACATTAAATGTACATTATGACTAAAAGTTTTTTACTATTAAATGGCAGTGTCAGTAAATTAATACTGTGACCTGAAAAGAACATTTGAGGAACTGGAGAGATGACTCAGAGGCTAAGAGCACTTCTAGAGTGCTCTTCTAGAGGTCCTGAGTTCAATTCCCAGCAATCACATGGTGTCTCACAACCATTTGTAATGAAATCTGGTTCTCTCTTCTGGCTTGCAGGCATACATGCAGACAGAACACCATGTATATATAATAAATAAATAAATCTTTTTCTTTTAAAAAAGAAAACGTTTGTTTTTTTTGAAGATTCTGAATAGTATGTTGTATGAGAGTAGTCTCTAATTCCTTATAAGAAGGAAATCTATAGAGAAAGAAATAATTCCATGGATTATACTAGTTGTACTAGGCTTTCCTAGAAAACTTTATTTTGCTTCTCAGTGTTGAACAATTTTTGTAACAATTTTATCTAAGGCCAGTTTTAAAGAAGCAGGCTTGTTAAACAGAAGAACCTTGTTCTAGTATCTTTCTGTTGTTGTGACAAACACTATGATGAAAAGTAACCCAGAAGAGGAAAGGGTTTACTTAAGCGTACAGATTACAGTCCACCATGAAGAGCGGTGAAGGCAGGACCTCAAATGAGAACTTAGAGACAGGCCTACTTGGTATTATATGCAATATACACATGAACGAGGTACTCACAGCCAAAGGAATATGACATGAACTATGGAGGAATGCTGCTTGCTGACTTGCTCACTGACCTCTGTTCAGCTAGCTTTCTTACAGTCAAGGGAGTAATGCTGCCCAAATGAACTGGGCCCTCCTACATCAATTAACAGTCAACATAATCCACCACAGACATTTCTATAGGCCACCGCATTCAGTTAATCCCTCAGTTGAGACTGTTTTCTCAATGATCCCAGACTGTGCCAAATGGACAGACAAAGTTAATTAGGACAAGTGCTGTCACTGTCCTCTATGGCTTTCTGTACTAAGTCAATGACCACTAATTTGTGTAGATTGTGATGGTGAGAAGGTAGAAGAGGAAGAGAAATTTTATGCCAAATATTTCATTTATAATATCGAGTTACTAAATGTATTTACATGGGGGATGAATTATTTTTTGTTTATATGTATTATAAACTAATATTATTTAATAAACTAATAATATTTAATTATAATAATATAATATTTGATAGCATTTAATAGTTTATAGAACACTGATGTTTATATTATTAACTATTCATGTTTATAAAGGTTATTTTGCTCAAGACACATCCCCAAACCTGGATGCCAAAATAATCAACCTCTTTTTATTTTCTTATTTGGTTATGGTTTTGAATCAACGTCTTGCAATGTTGCGCTGGTTGGTTTGGAACAATCTATGTAGCACAGGGTGATGTTAAAATTGTAGTCACCCTCCTGCCTCAGTTTCTTCAGTGCTGGGCTTATAAGAATGTCCCACAGCTCTTTACTGTTGAGACTTACACTTAAACTATCATGGCCCAGTTCTTAAGGTATCAATGTAAGTCAACTCTAGACTTAGACCCTTGGCCTCAGGCATGATAGAGGTAGGGTCGTGGCTGATGCTACAGCTGCCTTACTATATTGCACCGTGACAATCGCGCGATCAGCATTAATTGTGTCTAGAGTCAAGGTTCTGCAATGTCACATTGCCATTTTGTCTTTGCCATTCTTAAGGGAGAGCATGAGCTGCTGCTTCCTTAATGGCATGAATGCAAAGTTCTTCACTAGAGTGTCTGGGTGGCTCTCCAGAAAGTCTTTGGCTCTGACAGGCAGCTCTGTTTTAGGGTGAATGGGCAGTGGGAAACTCTATGCCTAGTTCCTGGCCCTGTTTTTAGTGTGTTTTATTCAGAAATTACTGTTCCAGTAGGTAGGAAGAATATGTCTGTCTTTATTTGCATGGTTATTTAATAAAAACAAATACCACCATGTAAGAGACCAATAAAATAAATAATATAATTTGGTTACAATTTAATTGCAGACATAAGCCTTGTCAATATATAAGTTCTTTGGCATTCTGTTCCTGGCACATCCTCTGCCTTTATCTCAGGGTCCATCAGTATTTTCACCACTGTGTTTGTTTTTCTCTTAAAGTCATGTTGCTTGGGCTGAAGAGTGTGGGTTAGACATGGAGCTAGCTTCTATCAGGCAGGGTGTTCAACCTTTAGCCCGGCAACACACAAACAAAGAATAAAAATTGATAAATCATTGTACTTTTAGATGTTTGAGCTTTATATACTTAATAACCTTTATAAAACTATTTTGCCTTTGCAAATTGTGGTTTGTATAACACTGTGGTTTTGAGATTCATCCATATTTATGGCTAGCAGTAGTGGTGATATACAGAAGGCAAGGCTAAGTTGTCAGTCACTTAGGCTTGAGTTAGCCTTAAGAACCCTGAGTCATTGATAGATCCAGACATTCTTTTATTTGACAGTAGCTAAAGAGGTCAAGTGGCTGGTTTGACCTGCTCACCCATGATGTTAGAGCAAGAAGGGCTGGCAGACTGCAACAGAAGTTATAGAGCCCGTGCCAATAGGAAGCAATTCTGGAATGGGACTAGTGGTTTTATAATTGACGGTTATATCCCATGCTTAAGCAGTTCCTGGGAAGTGACACAGAACTGTTCATGATACTATCTCATGGAATATGCCCCCATCCCAAACTACTCACCTTTCATCCAGAGAATGCTACAGCATGCTACAGGACTCAGATGAGCTATAATTCCATTCTGAGAAGCATGTGTGTAGCCTGCGGGTGTTCCAGGAGAGAGTAACTTAGCCATTCTCAATAGTAGTCATTAGTTCATCACTGTGTTTTGGTTTGATAGTCTATAAATATGTGTTATTTGTCAATCTAATGCTATTCCATATATGGGTTGCTATAGAGTTTTTGTTTGTTCATTTATTTGATATTCTAAACACAGTCATACAAAATGCTCTTAAAAATTTTAAATTACATGTGTGTATATGTGCATAGTGTATACATGCATGCATGCGTGTGTGTGTGTGTGTGTGTGTGTGTGTGTGTGTGTGTGTGTGTGTGTGAAGGGGCATGTGTACCATGGCATCCATGTGGAGGTCAAAGGCAGTCTGTTCTTTCCACCACGTTTGAATCTCAAACTCAGCTCATCAGGCTTAGTGGCAAATGCTGGTATATTTTGGGTCACTTGTCAACCCCACACCAAACATTCTTGTACGTATTTCCTGATGCAGACAGATAGGGACTGTTTTAGGAACTATACTTAGGATATAGGACATAAGCATCATTACATTTATAAGAGGTGGTCCTGAATTGTTTTTCCAAATTCTCACTGATCCACAATTTATAACAGTGACTTCTGCTGCTCCATAACTTTGCTTTACTAGGCATTTGGAGTCTCCATTTTTCAAAACCTCTTGCTACCTCTTGTTATGATCCTAATCTATATCTCAAATAATTAATATATGAAACATTTTTAAATGTTTAATTAGCTTTATATTTACTTTCTTGCAGGATTATGTAAGGATCTTTTCTCCTTTCTTACAGAGTTTGTGTTATTTTTTATTTTTAGTAGTATTTTGTACATTTCAGGCACTACATTTTTAAATTGACTCTTGAGGGAAGAAACACTGATTATTCATTTTGAGTAGGGCTTTTATTCTCTGGTTTCTTTTGATGAAAAAAAATCTCATTACCTTAATCTTAATGTAGTTACTTTACTATATTTCATTGTGGTTTTATTTTCAATCTTAAGACATTCATTTAAAACAGAAAAGTGTCTTCCAAAAATATGTTAAGAGGCTTTTATAATTGTAGGTTGAGCTATCTCAGATAGGCATGTATATTATATGAGTCAGGGATCCAGTTGTGGTAATCATTAGAAACACTGCTATTGCAATATTATTGTGGGATTCACCAACTTAAAATATATTGTTTCTGGTCTCTGTCTCTGTTTTATTAGTCTTTTTACCTATTTGTCTGTGAACAACATATTTTGTAATTTCATTTTTTTTCTGATGTGAATTTTTTAAAAGTCACCCTTCCTCTAAGCATCCTTAGTGATATGTTGTCCCTTTGGCTAAAAGTACTGTTATTCTATCCATTATCTTGAATTTAAATTAACATTATGGAATTTTTATTTGGTAGGAATTCTATATTGAGCAGACTTCTCAAATATTAAACTTACTATATTGCAGAGTAAATAGATTTCTTATGTCTTTTCTTCTGTGCCCTTCTTACTTCTGAAGCTCTGCACGATAATCTAGTCTGTTTTAGCTCTAGTTTGCCCTCACAGCCTGCATAGCAGATCCCTCATGAACTTGCTACCTTCCTTTTCTTGCTGAAGTTGTATTTCTCTCTTCTACTTCATTATTTTTCTTTCCTGACTGGAAATTGGATGCCTGAGGTGAACCTGAGGTGTACATTATAACTTCCCTCCGTAGGTGTAAATGTAGCCAAGAGTGGTGTGGGGTGGCAACAAATAGAGCGTTTCAGCTGGAAGAGAAAAATGATCACTGCCAGGAAGCAAATGCAGCGAGCTGGAAACTAGAAGAAAAAGTCATAGACTCTAATGTGACCCACAGAAACAAACCAAGTCGACAATGGTGTTTTTATGAACCAATCAGTCTTTCATCCCACTCAGAAATTATAGGTTTGAACTATAAAGATCTTAGAATGTTTACTAATCCTTGTCCAGATATAAAACGTATATAATTCATCACAGACCATTAGTTCTGTAAACACTGAAAAACTTGCCAATATTAACTGTCAAGTAAGCAGTGTGAATCGATTGAGTCAGTTAGCTTTCTCCTAAGACCAACATCTTAAGAATCGGCATCCTATTGGATATACTAAATACAAGTGACAAAGGAGAATAGTATGTGCACTCACTGGCCCTGTGAACACAACACACATTGACATTGTGATACAACTTGTCATTGGCAAAGTTCACATTTAAGAACCACACAATTGATTTACCAAAACTCCACATGTACAATGTCTCTGTGTGTGTGTGTGTGTGTGTGTGTGTGTGCATGTTCACATCCACACCAGTGCACACATTCTAGTAGGCAGCCTCTCTAATCTTCTTAATGGCCTTCTTGATCTTCCACTTAATTTCCCAACAACAGAAAAATCAAAGGACATATGAATTAGCTCCCATAGTCCATTTCATTTGGATTTTGCTTCACTTTTTAACTTCATTGAATATAACTCATCTTCTCAGAATGTATGTGGTGAATTTCTTTAATAAAACCCAAGCATGGCCAGATAGAAAAGTGTTTTGGGGGCCTGCACTTCATCATTGGCTTTGTACCAACAGTAATGGTTAGCAGTAGTGAGCATATGTGCTAACTCTCTCATGTTTTAGAGTGAGTGCTCATTTAGTGTTCACATCATATATAGCATATACCATTATCATTATCTTTGCATAGAGAAGAGGAAAGTGAGGCTCAGAGTGACACATCAAACCCCATACACTAATCGTAGGAGATTTCAACACTCCACTCTCTCCAATGGACAGGTCAACCAGACAGAAACTTAACAAAGAAATACGGGATCTAACAGATGTAATGAATCAAATGGACTTAATTGACATCTATAGAACATTCCACCCAAACAGACAAGAATATACCTTCTTCTCAGCACCTCATGGAACCTTCTCGAAAATCGATCACATACTCGCTAACAAAGCAAACATCCACAGATACAAAAAAATTGGAGTAACCACTTGTGTATTATCGGATCATCATGGAGTAAAGTTAGAATTTAACAACAATCCCTCCCACAAAAAGCCTATGAACTCTTGGAGACTGAACAGTCAACTACTGAACCATGCCTGGGTCAAGGAAGAAATAAAGAAAGAAATTAAAGTCTTCCTTGAATTCAGAGTGACTAAGAAATCATTTTGTCAAGATTATCCTAACTAAATGTTGAGAGATTTTCAAATGAATTTTCAACTCAGTCATATCTGTTTGGTCTTAGTAAATAGACTTTCTTGGGGTTGGATAAATGGCCCAGCATTTAAGAATAGATGCTGTTTTTTGTTTTAATTTATTTTTTTAGTTTCATTTTACACTCAATCCACAGTTCTCCCCTACCATCCTTCCTCCTGCCCTTCCAGGTACTCCACCAAGTTCATTCCATCCACTCCTCCCAATGGGTAAAGGCTCCATGAGAAGTTAACAAAGTCTGACACATTAAGTTGGGGCAGGTCCAAGTCCCTCCCCACTGCATTAAGGCTGAGTTTGGCATTTGATCATAGGGAATGGCTCCAATAAGCTAGTTCATGCACCAGGGATAGATCCTGGTCCTACTGTCAGGTGCCCCACAGATAATCCAAGCTTCACCACTGTCTCCCACATATGGAGGGCCTAGTTCAGTTCCATGGAGGCTCCCTAGCTGTCGGTTTAGAGTTTATAAATTTCAACTGAGCGTGGTTCAGCTGTCTCTGTAGGTTTCTCCATGATAATCTTGACCTCCCTTGTTCATATGTTCCCTCCTCCCAATCTCTTTGATTGGATTCCCAGAGCTCAGCCTGGTGCTTGGTAGTGGGTCCCTGCATTTGGTTCCGTCAGTTGCTGGATGCAGACTCAATGATGATAGTTGGAGTAGTCACCAATCTGATTATGGGGAAGGCCGTTCAGGCTCCCTCTCCACTATTGCTATGAGTCTCATCTGGGGTCATCTTTGTGGTTTCTTGCTATTTTCCTTAGCACCAGGTTTCTTTTTAACCCAATAGTGACTCTCTTTATCAAGATCTCTCTTTCATTGCTCTCCCACTTTATCCCTCTCTTCCCTCTACCATCATGTTTCCTCATGTTCTTATCTCCCAACCCCTCCCCTTTATTGCCCTTCCTCTCCCCGGTTTACTCAGGAGTTCTCATTTAATTCCTATTCTCTGGGCAATCCATGTGTCCTTCTTAGGGTCTTCCTTGTTACCTAGCTTCTCTAGAGCTGTGGATTGTAATCTGGTTATCCATTACTTTACATCTGACATTCACTTATGAGTGAGTACATACCGTGTTTGACTTTCTGAGTTTGTGTTACCTCAGTCAAGATATATATTTTTTCTAGTTCCATCCATTTGCCTGCAAATTTCATAATGTCATTACTTTTTACAGTTGAGTAATACTCCATTGTGTAAATGTACCACATTTTCTTTATCCATTCTTCAGTTGAAGGGCATCTAGGTTGTTTTTAGATTCTGGTTATTATGAATAATGCTGCTATGAATATTGTTGAGCAAGTGTCCCTGTGGTATGATTGAGTATCCTTTGGGTATATGCCCAGGGGTGGTATTTGTGGGTCTTGAGTGGCTGTACATTTGATACTTCCACCAGCAGTGAAAAAGTGATCCCCTGACTCTACAGCCTCTCCAGAATAAGTTGAACTCAGTATTTTTGATCTTAGCCATTCTGACAGACCTAAGATGGTATTTCAGAGTAATTTTGATTTGCATTTCCGTGATGATTAAGGATGTTGAACAATTCCTTAAACTCCTTTCAGTCATTTGAGGTTCTTCTGAGAATTTTCTGTTCAGCTCTGTACTCTATTTTTTAATTGGATTACTTTGTATTTTGGAGATCAGTCCTCTGTCAGATGTGGGGTTGATGAAGATCTTTTCCCTTTCTCTAATCTATTGTTTTGTATTGTTTACAATGTCCTTTTCCTTACAGAAGCTTCACAGTTTCAGGAGGTCCCATTTATTAATTGTTGTTCTCATTGTCTGTGCTACAGGTGTATTTTTAGGAAGTGGTCTCCTGTGCCAATGCATTCAAGACTACTTACCACTTTCTCTTCTATCAGATTCAATGTAAATTAATTTATGTTTAAGTCCTTGTTCATCTGGACTTGAGTTTTTTAGAAGGTGATAGATATGTATTTGCACTCTTCTATATGTTGACATCCA
>JAQHUG010000119.1:2871999-2945649 GCA_028555095.1 Dicrostonyx torquatus
AAAAAATTATTAATGATAGTGTTTTCACTCACAAGATTTCATTTGCTAGCACAGAAAACACTAGAGGGCCTGAACAGCAATGGATAGCATGTCTGTATCCTCATGGAGAACATAACCAAGGGAATGCCATCTCTCAATAGGCCCAGGCCTGAGGAAGAACCTAGTAATGAACTGAAACTCTGGCAAAGGAAAACTGTTTAACAAGTTATGTTCTCAGCAAGTCCTGAAGTCAGAGGTGGAGACAATGCAACCAAAATGCCTTCTGTTATGGCCAATGGGAAAAGGAAATCTAGAGGCACTCGAAGGCGATAGAAAATATATTAGAACCAAGCAAATGAATTCTTTCCCTTTCCAGTAAAAGATTAGTATCCAAAGTAAACTTTGGGAGACATTACATGGGTGATGGGTAAATAAATCTATGGCAACTTGTAACACAATTGCCCAAAGATTAGCTACTTTAAAAACAAATTACTGTGAACTAATAAAATTGGAGTGGCTTAACTGTGTCGGGGTCTCCCATCAGGTTACAACTGAACTTCTGATTGGGAAATGCTTTCTTCCAAGCTTACTTATGGATTCAGGTCCTCCTGGATTGCTTGAGGTTTTCATTTCCTTTACGTGGTCCGCACCATAGGGAAGTTCATAAGAGGCTGTTGGCTTTAATCAAAGAAAATAAGTAAAAAAGGGAAATGAGATGCTAAAGACGGTCATTTTGTGATCTCATCTTAAAAGTTCCATCCAATAATTTGGTATGTGTTTTTCTTTTGAGTTGAGACAGCCAATTGAGTCTACATTCAAGGAAAAAGAATGCCATAAAGGCATGAATTAACATGTGGAGGAAAGATGAAGATGAAATCACAGATGAAGTCTTTGTGTCCCCTCAAGGTGAAGGGCGTTTAGAGATGATGTACAGAGATGGTAATCCACAGAAAAAGTGAAATCCTTCTGAATAAGATTAGTAGTATCATGTTAAGGTATGAAATAAGGCTTGATTAGATGCTCTCCTCTATGACATATGAGCATATGATGAGAAGAGAACCAATGGGATACCAATAACAGGTATCTCAGTAAATACAGTGTGCACCAGCATCTTGACCTTGGATGTCCTTGCCTCCATAACCACGAGAAATAAACGTTTATTGTTAAAGCCACCCACTCTATGTAATGTTATAGCAGCTGGAAGTAACTAAGACAGAAGTCATCTTATAAGCTGTCTACTTTAATGTGTCCTCTCTCTATAGGGTTAGTGAGAGCACATGGTATAGATCCAGTAGTGCATGGAATATATATATATATATATATATGTGTGTGTGTGTGTGTGTGTGTATACATACATATATATGAATGTATGTATTTTTCTGTTAGGGACATATCAAGAGTAAAATAGTAGTCATGGTCCCTGTAGAGAACAGGTGCCAGTCACAAAGTTGGACTCTGAGTTGATTTTGAAGGGAATTATTTATAAAAATAAAGGTGAAATTGCAAGGAGTAGGGCTCACACTAGCCTGACACACCAGTGTCCCTGGGTATCAAGCAATAAATCAAAGGAGAAATGATGAGGACTAAGAGGGGGTATTTAAATGAGAAGACAGATTTTTTTTTCTTTTTGTTAAAGCATTTAGTGATCTTGCAGTATCTCCAGGGATGTGCTGGTGCCAGGGGATAGAATAAATACCTTGACTTCATTATTACTGTTTCCTACAACTCTCTCGGCTGGCTGAATCAGAGGGTAATGGAGTCTGCTGATATAGTCAGCATAGGTTGGCCTCTAGAACACAGTATCATGCAGAAGGCAGAGAAATGAGTTGGAGAGACAATCAGAAATAGAACATAACAGAAATGTACTTAAAAGGAAAATCATATTCATAGTAGACAGAAAGGAACAAACACACTTGCATGAATAGGCATTGCTCAGAACGAGTTAAGTGGAGGAGTTTGCTGATAGAGAAGGGTATTCAGTTTCAAAACGGGCTTTCAAATAGTTGCCCCTTTGGAAGATCCTTAAACATTGGAAACACATATCCACCTCTATAAAATGATTTGGGAAAAAATTGTACTGATGAAAGGAATGTGAGTGGCTAAGATGACTTTGAAGGGTCCTTGTAATTTGAGGACTCAGTGTTCCAGGAGCAATGGAAATCAGGGAATAGGATCTCCTGCAAAATATTAACAACTCTTTGAAATGGAAATTAGGCTATTCCAATTTCAGAGTCAAATTAAAGCAAGTATTCAGGGTGTTAGCAGGCAGTGCTTGAGCCTGTTTGAAACAGTCTATAAAGGAGGGAAGTGTGCTTTTCCCTGGATGAAGCAGGCTCTCACTCAGCCTGTTTCCATCTTTACTTTTAGCACCTGCTGGCTTGGAGTGGTGTCGCGCAAGCAATCAGACGGTGGGTGGATGTGCCAAGAGCCTGACCTCCCCATGTCTGCTATCCCTCCCCCTACAACCCATGACAGCCTGTCCTGATATAGATGGACCTGGGACTGGCTTAAAATGACAGTCTCAAGTTCTTTGAGGAAGACAAGAGTAATTCAAAGGAACAGCCAGACAAGCTTCCTTTCTCTGCAGGAATAATTATCATCCCCCTTCCCCATGGCCCACCTGGGAGCCCATTTTGCCTTTAGATCCCGCTGGCAGAAGACCGATGATGAACTCTGTCGACATAGCATGTCCTTTATCCTTCACAAGGCCATTCGCAATGACTTCTTTCAGAGCTATCTCTACCTGCTGGAAAAAATTCCCCTGGGTAAGTGGGTCAGAGCTGCTAGTCGAGGGATAAGAAGGAACTGCATGGGTTGTATGAGGTTACGGGGCGCCTAGGAGAGAAGTTTAGAGCAAGGGGACTTTCCAGCCGAGGAGAATCCAGACAAGTGTCAGCAGGTGAGATGCTTGCAATGACTTTCTTTTATGGAGAGGGGAAGAGCAAGTGCTGCCTGGCAAGCTTGAACTTTATTTTAGGGTTTTCATGCTCCCTCAGGCATAGTGACTTGCTGCTCTAGGTGTCAGCTGGGTGACTATGAAGCTTAGAGAAACTCAGTTCTTGAGTTGTCACTAGTGTGTTTCCTAACTGCTCAAGTTGGAAAATTAGGTAGCTCATCGTTAAGATTATTAAGGTAAAATAGTATGTTAAGCAAAAATTGAAAACAGAGATCACATAGGAAGGGATCAAAGTATGCTTGGGACATAAATGTTTCTTTTGGGTGGTGTGTGTGTGTGTGTGTGTGTGTGTGTGTGTGTGTGTGTGTTCTGGCCTCCCTAACCTCCCTAAGTCACAAGTATCATAAGGGAACTTCAGAAATCAAGGGATAATAGTCTGCCTTCATTTTCCCTTCCATAGTTTCAGGGAAATGGGACAAGAGAGCAATAGGAGCTTATCCTTCAGGCTTTCAGCACTGATTTAACCCATGTAAAGGTAACAAACTTCGGGACACTCTAACTAGCACTAAAGAGGAAATGACTTCTGATTAAAGAGTGAAGTGCCCCCTTCCTGTCTCTTTGATTTATATTTTCTCCAAGTGAAAACAAGAATGCTGTTTCTCAGCCTTGGTCTGTTTGCTTAAGGTTGTCTGAAAGCCCCATTGTGCACTTGAATTGGGCCCAGTTTCCTGCTGTGCAGAGAACAACATAGTTCTTAGTGTTTCATTCAAGAAACTGGATGTTAGCAGCTATCAGTCTCACTTCATGCATTTACTTCTGAGGTTTCTTTAAATCGAGCCCCACAGGTAGCTCCATCTTATGCCTATACAGCTTTTATATGAAAATGTTTCTCTTCTAAATTTTGATGCTTATAGCTACACAACAGGTAAATATCACTATTTACCCTTCCAGTTTCCTACTTCTTCCCGACAATTTTAGTTTTTAAGTGAAAGAAAGAAGATTCTGAGATGTGTTACTTAATTTAGAGTGTAACCAAAGCAAGTTGAAGGCTTTCCCAGTAAAGCATATGCATCTCCTTTACCCTAAGAGAAAAACTGGGGTGATCTGTCGGAGGGTTCTAATGCCGTGGTGGCTCCAGACATGGGCAAATCCCTGACGCTGGGGGACAGTCTTTGCTGTAGAGCTCAGTATGAATCTTCAGGAGCACCATGTGATTTACAGAGAAAACTACCAATAATAACAACTAGAGGGAAATCACTACTGGGCAGATGACAGCCTTTAAAGTGGTAGCCAGACAGAAAAGGGACTCCTTTCTGAACGTAGCTGTCTATCAGTTAGGGATAAAACAATCTTTGCTCAAATCAGATGACAATTAGTTTGAAACATGTAGCCTACAGTTATACTTGGTCTTTTCTTAATCTAGTACAATTATTCTGATTTTATGGTGTTTTATCCATCTTCTCCTTTATGAGTGTGTGAATGGTTGATTAATCATTTGCAAAAATTGATGTTTTTAACAAAATAGTCCATGGAAGCCCAAAGTAAAGTAGAGGGGAAAGTACAATTTTTCTGCTTAGGTTCAGAGCAAAGGTCCCTTTTCCAGGCTTTGCTCTTGCCTCCCAAGAGCTTCTGAGAGACTTGGAGGGCTCCTTTAGTGAGTGCAACTGGAATAAAGTCAGTCTTCTCCAGGCCAAAGTTGGACTTATCATTACTTAACTTTTCATAAAAGAACACTCTTTATTTTCTCTATCCTGAGAATTCAGCCTGGATTCTAGTTTTCCCTGAGAATCCACAAACCTGCATAACAGCAGTAACTGAGAATAATATCAGTTGGAATGGGTTAGGCTCTGCTGCAGTAACAAATGAATTTGGAGATACTATTGGTTGCACCCATGCATCTACACTTGTTGTCATTTTTTTTGACATACAATATTTATTATGATGAGGGAAGCTATATTCCTCATAGCCATAAAGGGATCCAGGATGATACAGTCTTCATCAGCCAGATAACACCGGTTTCTAAAGGCCTGTTTGGTAGCTTCAGGTACTTTAACCCAAAATGACATATATTATAATTTTTAGAGCTCATTGGCCAGAAATATAAGATTATGGGTGATGTGAGTGTATATATAGTCATAAAGTACTTCTGCTGTGAGGAAAAAATTGCTTCTTAGAGATGATTATTTCATACACTTATTTTCTGATCAAGCTGGTCATATTCAGTGCAAGAAACAATTATGGGATAACATTCGAATAAGTATTATGGTCTTATATTGTACAAACTAGAGAACTGATCATCTTGCAAGTTATTAATACCTATGAGCATCAGATTCCTCAAAACCATAACAAGGGAACTGGAAGAATTACAAGCAGTATACATGTAAAAAACATCAGTTTTCAGTAGGTGTTAGATTTTCCTTTACTTCCTTTGTGCCAGGCTTCTTCTAAAGCCACTATTTAATGCTTTTTAGAGCAGGAATTACCAAAGACGATAAACTAATATGTGTGAGTTTGCGGATATTATTCCTTTTAGGTTGGAAATAAAACAGTCAGCAGAGATGTTGCCTCCCCAGCTTCACAGAAGTGTTTTAGTGTTTGGCTTCCCTTGTTCTTGATGCCTTTAAGACTTCATAAAAATGAAAATAAAGCCTCTCTTTTTAAAATGTTAGGGAATCCTGCCTGTAGGGTCTGCACAGAGGGCTGGTTGTTTAGGGGTAATTATGAAAAGCACTAGGGCAAACCAGTCTTTGATTCCCTTTTTCCTTTCCCCAGCCCCCAATCATCTGTGTAAGGTACCCTGTCTTATTCCAGTTCACTCTGTGGTAAGATCCATGATGGAGAGCTTTCCTCAAACATTCCTGACTAGGTCCGAAGACTTATGCAAGTGTTGAGACCCAGAGGACTGAAGTGTGCAATGGTAGACGAAGCACTGCTGTTTGCCTTAAGAGATTTTTCAGGAGAGGGGAAACAAGCTCCCAACTTTCACTGTTTTACATTTTTTAAAACCTCAACTCATTGTCACAACATCCTATTGGGCACGTTCTTCTATTTGTGAAACTAGGCACAGAGGAACTAAAAGGTTCTGCCAATGATTTAACAGTGGTGTGTGGCAGGGCAGGATTCCAGCTCAGACATCTCTATTGCAGGCTACCTTAGAACTGTTATGTATCCTACCTACCAGTGGAAACAGACACTCAGCTAAAGCAGGCAAAGACGCACATTTTTCCATATGTAATTTTCAGTTTCACAGCAAAAGAAAACATGGCCTATAAAGAGAATTGATTCTCTGTGGGGATCAAGGTGGGTGCGTCACTGAGTAGGTTCATGGAATTCAGTGACATCAGTTCATTTGGAGAATTGGGTTCAAACGTTTTCTAGAGGTGGTTGTTTATGAACAAATAGGAACTAGTATAGAAAAAGATATTAGTGTAAGTCTTTAGTCTGTCAGTTCTTAAAGGGCCCTGTATACAACAGCATTTTTTCAGTAAGTGGAGATCAGTGACTATCTGTCAGTTGTTTTACTTGGATTCTATGGCTCCTAGACATTGTTATGTAAAAACGGTTTGGGCGATTTGTTAGAAGAACAAAAACATTGTTCAAATGGACTTGTCTTGTGGCCTCCTCTCATACATCTTTTGTTAAGTGAAACTATTCTCCCTGCACTCATCTGAGAAGTGACAACTCTAACTCCAATCTTCTAAAATATTTAGAACCAAGCTTACAGGGTTATAAAAGAAGTACTATGAAATGTCTATGACAATCCCAGGCACATAGATACTCAGTAGGTACTATTCCTCTTCCGTCATTGACTACGAAATGCCTACGACAATCCCAGGCACACAGGAAGTACTCAGTAGGTACTATTCCTCTTCTGTCATTGACCCTCCTAGAAGAATCAGTCTTTGAAAGTCAAGAGCAGTGGTAACCTATTCATTGTACAGTTAAAAGTGAGAATTACTAAAAACATTTCAGTAAAACAGTTAGAACTTCCACAACGAACTCATCATACAGCTCCTAACTGTAATTGACTTCAGCCATGTGGCTGGCATTGTCACACACTTCATTGCACAATCTGACAAAAATCATCAAAATACAGTGTATGGGATCCTTGAATTAATAAAAATATTGTTTCTAAAAGTTTAAGATACTTGTTACTTTTGTAGTGCAAATGCTACAAGGGCATTTTTTTTTTAAAGAAGTGAAGAAAAGATGATTTCTTTCTTTTTTTTTAAAAAATCTTATCTGATGCAATTTTGGGTTGAAGTGTATGATGAAGAAGCAATGGGTGTTGGGTTTGCATAAAACTGGGATCAAATCTCAGTTGTGTCATTTGATCTGGATAATTTAACACTTACTTGTTTCTTAACTTTCTTACTTCTTACTTTCTTCTTTCTTCTATAGATGTATATATAACATTTATCTTACCTCATCAATGAGATCGGTTCTTTGCATGTATATAGATTTGATCAAATTAAAGGTAATATGGGTCAGGAAACAAGTGCATTTTTGGGTCTTATTTTCTGTTGCAAACTATCTCAGAATTTACAGAGACATTGCAATTCTGTGACAAAATACCACTACATGAATTTCCACTGTAAAAAGATGTAGGCTAGTGACTAGTTGCCTTATTTAAGCCAACATGAACTATGCAGGAGTCATCAAGAGGGCAGAACCTGGGATTGGCCATGACACCTCATATATCTTTCTTAGAGAAATACATCTGTCAGTTAGGTGAAAATGAGAACTCAAGCCCCTAACCATAAAAGCCCTCCTAGTGAAGCTGAAACCTGCTGAGCTCTGCATTACTTGAGACCAAATGTTGCTGATGTAATGAACCATGCCAATTCCTAGATTAAGGCATTAAATATACACTACTAACTTGGTGACCTAAGCAGTTGATGCTGAATGTGGCTAATTTGTTGCTTTACCTGGATCAGAAACATTGAGGGGGGTCAGTGAGATGGCTAGGCAGGTGAGTAAATATAGTAGTTACCAAACTCAAGGACCTGAGTTTGAATTCTGGGACCCACTTGTTGGAAGGAGAGAACTGATTTTTGCAAGCTGTCCTCTGAATTTCATAAATGTACTGTAGCACAATTTTTCCAGAGAAAGAAAGTAAGAGAGAGAGAGAGAGAGAGAGAGAGAGAGAGAGAGAGAGAGGCTGAGCCACTGAGCTGTGTGGTTAATCCACAATCCCAGAAGAGTATTCAGTCCTGAGAAGACCCTGACTTGTGCTTTTCTAGCTTGCTGTTTTGAAGACTGTGGAAGAATTTGGAAGCATCATAATGTTGGGAGGGTGGTGCCTGAGTTTTCCACCTTAGTTGAATTTATAAACATTTGTTGAGCCAATTGCAAAGTGATCTAAGTACAGTTGACTCTACAAAGAGAAGTGAGGGAAGAGAAGAGGTAGGTCAGTGGTCAGTATTGCTTTGGAGCATGAAGTCCCTACTTTCCATTTGTATTATCTCGTTCAGTAGTCAGTTGTGCATAAATTGCCAAAAAGAGCCTATAAGCAGCTTTAAAAGATTTGTATTTTAAAACTAGCATGTATATATAATAGTTATTATACATTGAGGAGACTTTGTATAATAATACTACATTGACTTCCAGAAAATAATCTGTTTAGAAACTGATGCCTGTAACCCTTTCAGAAAACCCCTGGTCATTTGTGACCCAAACGTTAGTTCCAGTGTCTTCAAGTTGGAAAATCTTGACTTAATTCTGTAATGGGAGCACAGTTCTAGTCACATGCTATTGCAGGGGAAGGGCCCAGTTGTTTGTCCTGTCCGCCCAGCTAGCTTAAACCTGAAATAACCACACAGAAACTGTATTAATTAAAACACTGCTTGGCTATTAGCTCTAACTTCTTATTGGCTAACTCTTACATATTAGTTTTACTCATCCCCATTAATCTGTGTATCGCCATGTGGCAGTGGCTTACCAGCAAGATTCTAACTGGCCTCTGTCTCAGGCAGAGGTTCCATGGCTTCTTACACTCTGCCCTTCTTCCTCCCAGATTTCAGTTCTGTTTTCCCTGCCTACCTAAGTTCTGCTCTATCAAAAGGCCAGGGCAGTTTCTTCATTCATTAACCAATGAAAGCAACACATACACAGAAGGATCTCCTACACAAACATGCTATCTATTGTACTTTTAACTTTTAGAATATGATTTGGAATTATGTAGTTAATGATCTTAGAATCAAGCAGAACCCCACTTTAATGTCACAATCTTTGGAGTTACCTAAAGAAAGGTAAATGTTCCTAGTTAAGGCTAAATACTATTTTCCTTTTGACTCTTACTTAAAATTATAATGTGTTTTGTTTTTTCATATCATGATAATAGTAAGTTTGAGCCATTGTATATTTTATCTAGAGCTTTTAATCATACTTTAGTTCTAAAATGTGTCTTTTTTGGAATTTTACCAATGTATCCTAGATTCTTGGCTACTTTGTATATTGGCCAAATTCCAGTCTATAATTTCTTTGCAGTCTGAATAGTTTTATTCCAGATCTGATAAGTAGTTGTCATTTGCAGATTTCTTTTTACTGGGTTCCCATGTTAGTGGCATTGTCTTCCTGTACACGTCAGCTCTTGATCTTGACCCTTGCTTGGTTGAAATGCAGCTTTAAGAAACTTCTGAAAATGAATCCATAGGAAATAAAAATTCTCACAGTTTAATGAGTATTAAATTTAGCTACAAAATAAAATTTCCCCAGATTGGTAATGCCACTAAACCATTACTTCCAATTGTTCTGATGAAATTTATTTTTTTTTGCTCAACTTCAGCTCTATGCTTTGTAAAAGACAGCAGTTACACTGGATCTGACCTTACCAACAAATGATTTTTGTTTATAGGTATGTCCAAGTAGAGTGCAATATTTTAGGCTTACTTATACCAATAAATTATTGTTTATCTAAAATCCAAATAGGGTTTAAACAGTTTTCTCAATGTTATATAACATGCAAGCCTCTGGGATGGAACTCAAAGCCAGATTTTCTGATTTAAAACTATTGTCCATGTTGGGCGTGGCAGTACAAGCCTTTAATCCCAGCATTAGGGAGGGAGAGGCAGGCAGATCTCTGTGAGTTTGTGTCCAGCTTGGTCTACAGAGCAAGTTCTAGGACAGGCATAGCAATACAGTGAGACTCTGTCTAAAAAAATCAAATCAAATCAAATCAGTGCCCTTTCATCTACAGCACAAATTCATGGAATTTTGAGAAAACCATTACATTGTCTAAAAATGAACTCATTACATCCTATACATTTTAATAACTCTTGATAATATTTTCTTTGCAGTAAAATTGTATGCTTTAACAAGCCAAGTCATTGACGGTGAGATGCAGTTCTATGCCAGAGCCAAACTTTTCTACCAAGAGGTACCGGCCACAGAAGAAGGCATGATGGGAAATTTTATTGAACTATCCAATCCAGATATCCAGGCCTCTCGTGAATTTCTTAGGAAATTTGTTGGGGTGAGTTTTCTGACTGTTGCTTAATGAGAGGGCAAAGTCCTTGCAAACTGAGCTCACATGTTTCTGTGTTGTTAAAGCCATGTGACTCAGCTGAGTTGGCAGCCGGAAAACCTGTTTTAAGATGTTCAGAGAAATGGAGTTCAGCAAGCCCTTGGCTTATCCTACTTGGCTCACCACCACTGTAGCAGCAGCTAATCTTGCATGCTTTGGGGTAAGGTGAACTACTAGCACAGACATGACAGCATTACATGGCAGAGAGAGACATCTCCTTTAGAGAATCAGAGGTAAACAGCAGACCCCTAGGAGACTTCTGAGAACTCATGCCTCATGGCACTTCAGAATGACTTACGAAGTCTTGAAACTATAAAAAATGTGTGCTTATGATCAGTTTAAAAGCAAGGATGATAGATTCCCTTTATGATTTTTATACATAGTTCAGCTTATTACCTGATCAGATGAGATTCTTTTGTAACTCTGGATTTGGTTAAACTTCTTCCTTTTTGTGGAAGAAATTTCCAAGTCATAAAAGACAGTAGGATACAGGAGTCAAAATTCTAAGATTTTTTCTTTCTTTCTTTTTTTTTTTTTAAAGCATCAAGGTTCTTTAACCTAATGTATAAACTTCTCTCTCTGAGCATGCTATTTCCATGTATTCTCAGTTTTCTCATCCATGGCTAAGGAATAACAACAGAATCTGTTTGGTGAAAGAAAGTGAAAAATTAAAGAAGACTAGAGATGTTGGGCTCTTGACTTAGTGAACAAAATGAGCATAAAATAAATCTAACGTGTGGCTATTAATAATAACACTAAGGTGTCTTATCAGATACTCAACATATATCATGCAACATTATTTAGTTTTTAGGCCATTTTAACCCATACAATAAAGCTACCATTGTTCTTATTGAAGAAAAAACTCTAATTACAAACAAAATTTGTTGCAGTTCAATAAAATGTAATTTGATTAAACTGTGGGTAGAGATTTATTTTGATAAACATTACAAATATTTAGTTTTAGGGTTAAACTGTCAACCTGCTCAAGAGAGTGTGAAGATCATATTGGTGTTGAAGTGAAGTTCTATTCATTCTAAGTCCTTCTGTAGCACCCAGTATCTGAGTAACGAGCCTGGGAGTAGAGACATGTGGTCAGGATGAGATGGCTGTCGGACCCAAAGTCTATCTTAAGTAAGTCGCAGCCACAAAGGTTTGAAAAGTGTAGGTTTTATGGCCATGAATGTTTACATGTCAGAATAATCTGTTATACTTTTAAACTAGTGTTGATGACTGATTTCATGGTATGCTTGCTAATATATATATATATATATATATATATGTATATATATATATATATATATATTTCAGCTGGGCATGGTGGCATACACCTTCAATCCCAGCAGATTGGGAAGCAGAGGGAGAGGCAGACTGGCAGACTGATCTCTGAGTTCGAGATCAGCCTGATCTACAGAGTTCATTGCAGGCTGGCCAAAGCTTAGGTCAGTCTTTTAGGAACGAACACCATCTCTTTACTCTTTAGAATTCTTAAAAGTAAAAACTGTTGTCAGTTCTTCTTTTGTAGTTGTGGAAATTGAGGCTTAAAGGGATGAAATAAATTCTTAAGATAGCACACACTGAGACATCAGTCCAGTCAGGTTAGTCTTACACCAAATTCTTTGCTCTCAACCACAACTTACTTTTTTTCCATTTGTTTCATGAAGCAGAAAAATCCCTAATTTTTTTTTCCCTCACAGACTATAGACCTCAACTCTCTCCTCTTTCCTGGCCTAAGCAGTCCCTCCTGCTTGCCTCATGGTGAGGCCGACTTTGATCCCAAGGCATTTCAGAAGCTTAGCTAGTAATCCAGCTGTCTTGTCACTCTATGAGGAATGCCAAGCTGACCACAGGGATTCTGGTCAGACAGAGCCCAGAGGCACGCCCAGGGACCTGGGAAAGGAAACACAGTATGCTTGCATATTTATGTTGGAAAAGAGGCAGATTGCTCCTTTCAAACAAACACAAGAGTCCTTCTTAGTAGACAAGGCTCATTGTAAAGCTGTGACCTTGAACTAAGAACAAACAATCTGTTTAAATGAATGATATTTTAGTGCTTTGACCTCAATAATCTGCTAAATTAGTATCTAGGTCAAGAAACAAGGACTTAGGGGATATGAGTATCTGACATGATTTATTCTCGTGTCAACTGGGAAAAGGCAGGCTGTTTAATTTAAAGCTTTGCTTTCCTTTCAACGCTCAGTGACAGGGGACAGTGGGAAAAGCTGTTTAATCCAGTTGCAAATGTATTTGCATTAGACAGTCCACAAATGGTACAAAATGATACCAGCATAGCCAATAGAGTGTAAAGTTTTCTGATAGGGTAAAGTTGTAGTACACAAGAAGAATTTGGTATTTGATGGATTTGTTTCTTGGCAAACAAACATGATGAGATTTGATTTGCATTTCATAGCTTTTATACAGGACCATGAAGCACTTAGATTTTAGTTTTCAACTTGACTGAATGGGTTTAAGATAATGCTATGCAAAATAAAACTATCAGGCATAATAAGATCAAAAAAGCATAATTAAGAGTGTTTTTTTTTTATTAATTTGTATGACTCCATAGATGCAAAGGTAAGACAATGAATGAAAATGAAATAAAAACCATCTTGTTTTGAAATCACACATTGTGCGAGACCATATTCACATTTATCAAGGGCATCCGATTTCAATCCAGTCACAGCTTCACCAGACATCATGTCCAAGAGGAGAGAGCAGCTTCTGAGGGCACCCTTTAAATATCCCTTCTCAGAGGTGCTGCCTGTGAGTGACAGACAGAGAATGAACAGTGCTGCCAGGAAAGGGGAGGCAGTGCCAACCACTTTGGATGAAACACAACAGAGCAACTAGGCGATGGTCAGAGAGGCTGGAAGAATATTTGTGTCTGCTTAAAAACAATTTCAAGGATAGCTGTAGCCAAATGTCAGACACCTGATTGAAAAGTCATCATTGGCGAGGGTTCTCTTCCCTGGCAGTGGTTCTCACCAGTGGGTCATGACCCTTTTGTGGGGGGGTCACATATTAGCTATTTTGCATATCAGACATTTGCATTATGATTCATAACAGTAACAAAACTACAGTTATGAAGTAGCAACAAAATGATTTCATGGTTGGGGTCACCACAACATGAGGAATTGTATTAAAGGGTCGCAGCATTAAGGAAGGTTGAGGACCATAGTTCCAGGGAGTTTTAATTGGAACATTTCCCCTTCTTGTCTTCAGTCTGTTTGCCTAAAATGCAGAGGGATTAAATATCAGTTATTTAAAAACTCCAGCCTCTTGGCTGACATCCTTGAAGGGCTTTCTTGGTGATTGATGGGAAGGCTGAGAGGGTGAGGTCCCTTCATTTACCAACTTCATATTATCTGTTCACTGAACAATATAAGTGTCCAGCAATTAGAATCTTAAGGTCTCTAAGCTCTGTTGTTCGTGGTTCTACTTCTAAAGTCACTTGCTACTCTAATGAAATTGGCAAGATGAATAGAGTTGCTAGGAGCTAAGTGATTCCAGGGAACAGTTTCAATGAGAATCTCTTACTGAACACTCCAATTTCCACTAGTCATCACGAGTAACTTGCAGTAATCATTCCACATTTTCTCCTTTTATGTTTCTTATTTTAATAGAAGATTATGACTTTCATGAGACTTTAAGTCAGTTGTATATGTATGCAGCAATACTTGAACTAGGGAGGTGCCATAGTGGAGGCAGAGATGGCAAGCACATGGCAAGGTCCTACTGCTTTTCTTCCTAGACTTATGGCAGGAATCACCAGTCAGTCATACATCCTTTCCCCACAAAGTTTGGAGGAAGCCTTTGAATCCTTATGAATATCACATTAGTCAGTCCTGACCAAAGGAGTCAGAGTTAGCACTGTAGGTGTCATTCCCAATGTAGATTGGGTTTGGTTCAGATAGTTTTTGCTCAAATTCTAGTTCTTCCATTAGCTGTGCAATACCATAAACTAGAGTTTTCTCATCTCCAAAATGTGAATCACCATCTTAAAATACACACACACACACACACACATATATATGTGTGTGCATGTGATATATATTATACATATTATTATATATTATACATATATATGTATATGTATATATATATATATGCTCTGTCATCTTTCTGTACATCTGCATGCCAGAAGAGGGCATCAGATCTCATTTTAGATGGTTCTGAGCCACCATGTGGTTGCTGAAAATTAAACTTAGGACCTCTGGAAGAGCAACCGGTGCTCTTAACCACTGAGCCATCTCTCCAGCCCACCATCATAATCTTAGGAAAGTTTCTTTGGTTATTGTAATTATTGTGGATATAAGAGCATGTGACATATAAATACTTATTTATTATGAACTTTACTGTATTTGGAAAAAAGATTATCATTGTCTCCTTTCTGCTTTTGTACTTGTGCCTTTCTTGCATAACGAAAGCCTTTCGGATGGACTGAAAGGCAAATTTTTTGATGTTTCCTCCTGCTCATGTTTACCTTTGATCCTTAGCCAACTGCAGTTTTCATCCTTAGTTCCTGAGAAATCAAGAGTAGGCTCTCGCCATAAGATCTTGATTGGTAACACCAAGGATCCTATTACTGTAATTTCTAGCATGAACCTATTACTGTCCCAATCACAACTAAATAATTTAGACCAGCTGAGTCTTTCTTCATAACTCCAAAGCCCTTCTTTAATTGTATAGAAGCAATTTTGAGAATGTTTATATTAGCTAATTTCTCAATAGGCACCACCTCCCCTTCCCCCTTCCTAGTTAATGTATAGCCTTACTTAAAGTTCTTTTTTTCTTTCTGTGAACATGTAGTTTCTGGTTGTATATATATACATATAGCATTAAAGGAGACAAAGAGTCTGAAGAAACTACCCAGATGAGGGTTTTGTGTGTTGCCAGAGCCATATTTACAATGCACTCTTGGTTGAGACAGACAGTGGGACAATGGCTATTCCTCGGCTCAGGTCTCAAACGTTACCACTCATAGGAAAGGAGTAGATGGTTCTGAGCACTTCTAAACCCAGCTTAGGGAAACTAAAATTTCAATCATCCCAATATGAATTTGAATGTTTCTAAGAAGTGAATGTTTAGAGTAATTTTGAAACCCATGAAAATTCCTGCCTAGGCTCCACCCCACCTTCCCATGTTTTTTTTTTTTCAAAGTAATAACCTATTGTATGTGTCCATTTAGCTGCCACGGCCATCAAAGCTATATCTTCATAGAGCTGTTCATGGCTCATTTCTTGGAAAGACTTACCCTGTACTGGAAGATAAAGGATAGTTTATAATTCTTTTAAAAGAGTTAAATTTGGCAAAAATTGCCCTTTTTGGAAAAAAGTGAAATATTCTATATATTGATGTGATAATAGATAATTATCTATGTACATTTGTACTAACACAGCAAATTATACACATAAATGAAACATCTTAGAGTATAAAATTGAGCCAAGGCGACTTGATTTGAAGAAGTAATTGTAATGTCCAAGACTCGAGGTGAATCTCTGTACACAAGGTGTCTTTCCGCAGGGACCAGGGAGAGCAGGCACTGGCTGTGCCTTGGACTGCGGCTCTGGAATAGGAAGGGTCAGCAAACACGTCCTGTTGCCTGTTTTCAGCAGTGTTGAACTGGTGGACATGATGGAATCCTTCCTCCTGGAAGCCCAGAGCTATTTGCAGGTTAACGAGGACAAAGTGGAAAGTTACCACTGCTACAGCCTGCAGGAATTCACGCCTCACTTAGCAAGATATGACGTCATCTGGATTCAGTGGGTCTCAGGTCGGTCTTGCAGAGCAGAACTTCTGCCTGTCGCCATTTCCCAGCTAGGAAAGATGACACTTGGGACTAACAAGGACACAGGGGGAGATGGAGCTGGAGGTGCCCTTACAGGGCTTTTGTTAGCTCTAGCTGTCATGTGATCTCCTGACAATTCTAGTCCCTTAAATTTCTCCTAACACTGCTGTACAAGCTTGGCAATTCTTACTCCAAGGGATAGAACAAGTGCTTAGGAGCAACCAGCATCTTTGCAGAAATGTGGATAGTTGAAAATACTTAAAATGTGGGTCCTTAAATGGTTAATCCTCATTATTTACTAATAGAACTAAACATTCTGAGACTTAAATCCTTAGGAAATGAAACAGCAATGAATTTTATTGTGATAACACACACACACACGCGCTCACACCACAAAAAGTGATTATGTTGTATAAGGACATGCAATGGCTCTTGGGAGGGGCAGTAGTGTCTTGTGCCTATTAGGTACACGATTCAATAAAGACAAGGAATTAAAACCCCTAAAAGAGGATTTGTTTCTTTTTATTTTTATCTAAATTTCAAAGTCTCCTGTAACTAAAATAGTTTAAGCTATTAAACAATTTGTGTGTGTACAGGTGACAGCCTCTTGGCTATCAGCTTTGCCTTCTTTCCTACACGCCTCCCTCCTGCCCACATTTCATCTCATCTTTTTCTACCAATCTGGCCCACTTGCAGGGTACCTGACTGATAAGGACCTCCTTGCATTTCTTTCCCGCTGCCGAGACGGCCTGAAAGAAAATGGCGTTATCATCCTGAAGGACAATGTAGCACGGGAGGGCTGTATCTTCGATCTGTCTGACAGCAGTGTGACTCGGGACATGGACATCCTCCGAAGCCTGATCAGGAAGAGTGGGCTGGTGGTTCTGGGCCAGGAGAAGCAAGAGGGCTTCCCTGAGCAGTGCGTTCCAGTGTGGATGTTTGCCCTGCATAGTGATAGACGGTCCTGACCTGCAGTGGGAATAAACAACCAGACCAGACAGAGGGGCTCTGTGCAGGACTGGGTCTATCTTGAGGTGCCCCGTGTGATGCAGACAGAGATCAAAGAAAGGACACGGTGCATATCTAGAATGACTGATGATGTAGTATGTACAAACTGTTGCTAATATGGTGCACACGTTATGATGTGTGCACATTTTCTGAGAGATGGATAAAACACCAAGAAAGCGCTCTAAGGAACTTCCTGCTTACACCTGAACTGCGCAAGTGTGTATGAAGACACAAAAAAGAAACAATGCTGACAAATGACAGACTGTGTTGGTCACTGATGATTTGAGTTACACAACTGATCACAAAATGAGGTAGAAAGTCCAGACCCCTTTCCCTGGTCCTGTGTCAGCTACATTATACTTTCTTCCTCTTTGCTCTTATAACTCCTCTTGAGCAAACATCTCCACCTAATTAAGAAGGTATTAGTCAAATAATCTTATGAAAACAAGTCCATTAATTTTGTCTTAGGCCTTCTTTTGGCAGAAAAAGTATATGGTTTCACTTTCTATTTTGGGACAGTTTTACTACCAATGATGTAATAGGGATGTAATCTGATAACAGATGCTTCCATTTCCATGATGAGGAAGTGTCTCCTTTCCGGAGAAATGTTAGACACTGGGGTTTCACCCCAACCATATAAGTAAATGTTGTCAATGATCTAATTTTAGCCACTGGCTGTCAACAGTGCCTGCTTCTTTGCATCTGCTCCTCATTCCTTGAATGAAATGAATGTACCTTGAAAGAGAATCATCAAAAGAAATAGGCAAATAAAATGAAGTTTAAGTACTGACTTAGCTGGGTTCAGATAAGGAACTAGTTTAAATAAAATAGTCTAAAATTGTTCAAAAAGAGAAATGAAATTCAGTTTATATTAGCACAATGCTTAAATATGACTATTTTGCACACTTTAAAATACTTCAGCACCTTTGTGCTGCAGCATAGTGATGTGTTTTGACCCTGAAATTCAAAGAACCGATTTAAGTGAAGAAAATCTACTGCATGGTTATATAACACCACAAAAGTCATATATTTAAAGTCATAGCTCTAGATTAATAGAGAATAATTATAATGCATTGTTATAAATGCAGCATTACTGAGATAGTTGTATTTTTATACCCAGAAAAATACATCACTTCTGTCCTTGGAACCTTGGCCATTCATGCACCTGGAATGATGTAGCAGAAAGTGAGCAAGTCAGAGGACAGAATGAAATCAAAGAGTAAACTGTTATAGACAGAGTATGACACAACTTGGACTTCACTCTTCGTGTGTCTCGGAACAAATTAGAATCTTATTTTTAAGATGATTTAGGGGAAATGTCATGGCATTTCATTTGAGTTTTAATAAACAAAGTTTGCCTGAGGACCAGAGAAGTAAAACAGCCACATTGGCCAGCCTTACAGACCAGGCAGTGGGGACACACACCTTTAATCTCAATAGTCACACTAGTTTGCCATAGAAACCAGGCAGTAGTGACGCACACCCTTAATCTCAGAACTAGAGAGGATTATAAAATGGGAGGACACAACTCTTATTCTTAGTCTCATTCTGAGGATTCCTGGAGGCAAAATTGTCCTTTCAGACTGAGGTGGAGATAAGAGCCAGGGGCTGGCTGTTTTGCTTTTCTGACCTTCAGGTTAAACCCCAAAATCTGTCTCTGAGTTTTCATTAGTCGTGATTCAGGATTTCTTTTATACATGCAACTCCAATTCCTTTATTTCTCCTACTTTTCCATAATTGACACATTTGCCAATCTTCTCTGCTTGCAGTTTCCGGACCTTATTGTGTAAATATGATTTCTCAGTGGCTACCAATAGATCAACTTTAAGTCTGTTGAGTCTTTTATATTGATAATAAAACAGTCCTCTTTCTCTCGTTGAATCAAATTATTAACCACTACACTTAAGTCTTCAGATTTGTATTATTCTACAAAACCTTCTGAATTCTCAATGTGTCCTTAATTTAGCTAAGAAAAAAAAATGAAGGTAAACATTGTCACTAGCAGACCTCTGTATTGCTAGTAACCAGTACAAGATAAAAATAACTACGACAAAACAAAAACAGGAATGTTATAAGGAACTACATACCAGATAAAGTAGACTTAAGAGGTTACGTTAAAGTTTGGGTCTGTTTCTGAAATAAGAAGTTTTTTTTAGAGGTTGCAGGCAAGGAATTTCTCTTTCTGGTCCTGTCGGGTGGTGGGAGGGAGACACTCAGAGTGACACCTAGGTCAGCCCCTTCTGTCAAGGGAAGCAATGTAAACAGGCTGCTTGTGTTTATCAGCACATCTGGAAACCAGTGGTATAACTGGTAATTTACTTTCGTTCCTAATACTGCTTCACAGCCCAGCTGCCTCCAAGTCAACGGGAGAGATTCATCAGTGGAGATGTCCCAATTTCTCCTCCATCAGAGTTTGTTTCTATGAGGTGGGATCAGATTATTTGTATCTACTTAATAAGTTATACACTGACTCTAGGAACCAGCTTTGTTTGAGAGCACTGGTTGGGAAGGACTCATGAAGCTAGACCCTTCTCACCTTGGTGCTATTTATTCTGAAATATAATCTGATGGTTTCACACATAATCTTTCAGGGATACCCTTTTCACACTCAGCATAAAATTCCAGTTCTTGAGAATGCCTTATAATAGTCTCACAGTCTTGCCCAGCTTTCCTTCCTAGCCTGTTTTACCCCCTTCCGCCAGCTGCACCGATTTGCCATCTCCTGATAGACTCATGATGCATGGCTTAGAATATTTATAGGTGGCACTTTTTTAAATGTAGGATAGATGGCATTAATTTTATTAATTTCTCATCTGTCTCCAAATGCTGAGGTGTGTTGATTTCTATTTAAAAAGAAAAGCTTTCTCAGGCCTCTCAAGCCTTCTCACGTCTCTCCCAGATGCTGGGCTGGCTAGTCTGTGCTCTACTCTGTTTACCATTTTGCATCACTGTTTGCTTAGCCTTTTATCTCAGATTCTGAGCTCTATGAGAGGATATTCACAGCTACAGCGCCCGCCCATCTTGACCATACATCCACCTTAGTACACTGCAGGAATGCAAAGCTCTTGGTGAAGGCATGCAAGGGAAGAGTAGGAAGAGTCAAGACAGGTTTCTGGAATTAACCAACAGGAATTAGAAGAAAGAAGCAGGGACAACTAAGGGCTCCGGAAGTTCCAAAAGCACTGTGGCCAAACTATTGATTAAATAATGCATGTGACAAGAACCAGAAAGTGCCCAGAAATAAGAAAGCCCTGAGCTCAGACAAAGGGGAGACTATAAGAAGATTAGGTCCCGAGATAAAAATGCTGTCTATTTAGGGCAGCATTCTCAGTTCCTGTGCGTGTGTCCACAACCATAGGATGTGTGACCTGGTAAGAAGGAAATATGTTCAAACGGTGTGCAGGCTATGACAAAGCAGCCCCTAGTTCCCAGTGCTTTCCCACAAACATGTCCAAGACAACGAGGTTCTGGGTGAGGTTAATCAAGCTCTGGATAGTGAACGGAAGGCGAAGGTGCCTGCCCGCACTCCACAATGAATGAATTCTAAGTGTGTCACACTCTGAATGAACTTTGGAGGACCCTGCAGGTTGTATGGTGATTCGTGAAAGGGTGTAATCGTCACTTGCTCCATGATTTGAGAACCGTTTGAGTACCAGCCTAGAAGGGCAGCATGCTTTAGGGAACAGCAACGTTAATGGTTTCAGACTATCATAAAAAAAAAAAAGGAAATAAGTAAGGTCACCTGTGAAAAAGGTCACTTGTGTAAAAGGTGATCTGCTTTGTATTATGAACACATTTTGGTCCCATCTTCATTTTCTCTCTCCATCATTTTCTCTAACTGGCCTTTTTGAGTGATGTATTGAGGAGAAGCCCTGTGACCAATATATTCAGCTGCCTGTCATGAGTAATTAAAACCAGTTGTGTTATTGCTTTCCTTAGCTCCAGCTGACCCTTTGATGCTTTGGTGTCCATGCCAAGAAACTACCTCTTATAATCATCACAGACCAGTGTTTCTACAGAGGTCACTGCAGGCTAATTAAGCAAATATGTGAAAAAATGGTTTCAAATTATCTCAATTAGTGAGTGTTTATATACAGATACTTAGGATAGAGGTTGATGACTTTTGAAAAAATAACTAATTTGCAGAGCTAGTAATTTGATGTCAGAGAAATCTATGTATTCAGCACCTTTGTGCTGGCATAATTTGATCTTTTACTACATAAAAGACATTATACTTATTTCTGCCAAGAGACATGTAAAATGTGTAAGAAGATCCTGGCTTAGGAGTGAGAAAGACTGATACATAAGTAAGATTGATTTAGAACAAAAACGTTGGACAAACAGTGTGTATAAAGAGTTAATACAGAGAAAGATGATCTCACTCCATCTCTGAGACTTCAACTAGGCTACAAAGACTCATCCAACACATTTCTGAATGCCTACCATGTACAGTCACTGCTCTAAAATCTCAGGTTAAAAAAAGGCCCTTGGCTCTGTGGAGCTTAAATTCTAGGTGAGACTGAGAGGCAAGGAATAATCTGACATGCATCACTTTGATGCTAGCAAGTGATACACTTTTGGGGGAGAACAGAGTAGAAAAAAGGAGGATTGGGCACAATGGCGAAAGACTATATATAATTCCAACTAGTGTTCTGTTTCAGTGGAGCCAAAAATGGCTTTACTGAAGGGTATTTGAGCCAAGAATTAAGGGTAAGGTGAATGGCTCTCTACAAAACCCCTTCATTAGAATAGTGTAGCAATCCTGGAAAAAAAGGTACAGAATCTTGACCCAGAGAGGTGGCAATAAAGGTAGTGAGAGGTATTTGGGAAGTGGACATATAAAAATTCTAGCTACATGTCATTCTAGAAAAGATAACACTACAGAGTTAGTGACAAGACAGTGGTTACCAGAGCTCAGGAAAGAAAAGGGGATGACTAGGTGGGTGTCAGGGGAATTTCAGTGTGGCACAACCATTTTACATGACACTATAACAGTGAGAATACGGCATTATGCTAAAGAATTGTCCATAAAGACCTGCTGACCCTCTACTGTTAAAGTTTTGATCTGCTTTTGGTTTGAATCTACTTTTGTTGCAAGAGACTGCTTGCTTGTTCTCCGCTGTTCACTCCTGAAATAACCACACAGAAACTATATTATTCACAATACTGTTCGGCCAAATAGCTTAAGCATATTTCTGGCTAACTCTTATATCCTCAACGAACCCATCTCCATTAATCTATGTATCACCATGTGGCTGTGGCTTACTGGCAAAGTTTTGGCATGTTTGTCTCTGTTGGCTCCATGGCTTCTCCCTGACACCACCTTCTTTCTCCCCAGCATTCAGTTTAGTTTTTCTCACCTAGCTCTACTCTGCCCTATCAGGCCAAGCCAGTTTTTTTATTCATCAACCAATAAAAGCAACACATATACAGAAGAACTTCTTACATCATCTCTACTTGCCTTGATGTGGTTTATCTTCTTTCTTTACTAATGCACTATGTTAAGTCATTTCTAAAAACCTCTCTACCAAAAAAGTATTTAGGTATTTATTACAATAGTAAAACTATCATTATTTTTATTGCTTTTTTGAAATCTCTGAAATTTTCTTACTTTGTAAATGAAATATATATTAAAAGAAACTTGGGATATTGACTGAGAACCTGGAGTTTCTAGATCCTGCCTGACTTCTGGTAAAGCCAAAGACGTCTTCCAAAGTAGTAGGCTGGAATATGGGGCCCAAAGGAGGGGGTGCAGTCTGGGGTTGTTGGACAGGATTAAAGGGATTTAGCAGGCAGTGGGCCTCCAGTACAGCTGTTGAGACTGTGGGCCCTAATGTGGAGCCCATGGGAGGAAGTCTTGGTTTCTTACATGCATGTAGTGAATTCCAGTAGTCTTTATCAAATCTCCTTCTCTTATCTCTTTCCCATTGAAGCTCTTATTTTTCTCAATGTGTTCACCTTCTACTTTGATGTCTTTTTTCTTCCTATGTGTGATGTGTGACTCATCACCATTCAGACTTCTAGTGTTGTACACCACTAATAATAATGAAAAGTTTGTTGCTATGTATAGAGCACTTCTGTGAGTGTTCTAAATGATTTAACTTCCTAAGCCCTCACAATACCTTTTTGAGAGTGGTACCCTTTTTATTCTCATATTACAAGAGAGGAAACTGTAGAATAAACCATATATAGAACACATCTGTGAATATATAGCTAGAGGCGAACCTAAACAATGTGACTCTCTGAGCTTTTTTAAAAAGCTATTTAAAATTTAATATATTTTAATATAATTTAAATATATTTTGATTGTATTCTTTCCTTTTTCCCAACTCCTCTCAGACTCTTCCTACTTCCTTACCCACTCAATTTCATGTTCTTATCCCTTCTCTCTAAAAACACATACATGAAAAAAACAACAAAAAAGAAAATAAAAACAAACTAACAAACAAAAAAACCCAATAAAACAAAAATTCCCAAACAAATTTTTTATACAAAAAATATAGAATCTTTTTTTGTGTGTGTTTGCTAATGGATTTTGGGCATAGGATCTGCCTTAGAGTGTGACTGATATATTCAGTGACACTCCAAAGGAGAAAATGATTTTCACTTTCTCAGTAGGCATCAATTGCAAAGAGCTTTCTGATTAGGAGTGGAACTTTGAGTCTACTTTCCCTTTTTAGTGCTTGGAGTTTATCTGGTTTGAACCTGTACAAATATTGTGTGTGCTGTGACATTCTCTGTGAGTTCATATGTGCATCTGTCTTATTGTATCTGGAATGAGTTGCATCTTGTCGATTATTGGTCAAAAGCATTCCATAGTCCACCTCAAATATCACAAGCTATTGTTAAGGCTTTTAGTTACTTGCCATCACTTGATGGTCAGGCCCTATTGCTGAAAACAGAACTTATGTCATCAACCATGAAGAAATGAAACTGGTAGTCAAACAGAAGCATCACTCCTACTAAGTAAACATTCATGATCCTGGAAGATACTTTGCATGCTACTAGAAGAGAAAAGTAATCATCAATATCACCCATCTTCAAGCTCTACAATCTATAACAGTGACATGCCTGCAAGGCATTCCTGGTACAATAGGACAGAAATGTTATGGGAGTAACCAACCACTTTTTGATTAGATTTAAAATCCCCTTCATGAGTTATAACCCATACCTAACACTACCATTGGTAATTGGCCCGAGGGAAAAACCTACTACTATTCTGGTAAAGAAACATAACATTAAATGACTCCTTATGACACATCATTAGACCTATAGATCAGCACATTGATCAAACCTCATCAGAGAAGTTTCTTCTTGGAGTGGATGAGGATTAACACAGAGACCTACAATTGGACAATGTGCAGAAAATGAACTACTTTGGGCATGCAGACCTTAATGGGATGTCTTTACTAAACCCCTCGCCTCAAGACTCAGAATATATGTGGAAGAGGAGGTAGAAAGATTATAAGAGCCAGAAGTAACAGATGACTCCAAGGACCTCTGACCTCTTTATGCCTAATATAAAAACACTCTACCAAAGATTCCCTTGAAGAAATTGCTTTTATGCCCACTAGCTCTCTGAAGCATGATGCTGTCCTTGGATCCTTCCTCATATTACCACATTTTGATCTAGACAGCTCTTTTCATCTTTATAATCAAACTCTATAATATAGAGTTCTAAAAATACACAATGAACACAAAAGGGAAGGCAAATAAATTGTGACAAACTGGATGTCTTTCAGGTCCTATAATTTTCATTCTGGGAAAAGAGTCTCATGCCTGTAATACAAAAGCCAAGACTTTCTTCCTTCTTTATTCCAGAAAAGCACTCTTCTGGTGCTGGATATGAGCAGAAACATCAAGTTGTGATAGAAGAAATCCTTCACACATCTGGAATGAGAGATGATTTATCCATGGTGGGAATGTAGGAATGTCTTCCCTGATTCATCACATGGTAACTGGGAAAGATGAGAAGTCAGGACAGCTGTTCTCAGAAACACAGAACTTCTTTGACTTGTCTTTGTATGGGTCAGGTCCTTTATTCCTCACCATGGGGATTACGTTTCTGTGGTTGCTAATCCAAGGACAGAGTGCAGACAGAGATTAGTGAGGAACTCCAACCCTTTCTGGAATGTGTGCAGAGCCCACAACCTCAAGGGTTGGCTGCAGAAGAAATAGCTTAGGAAGCCAGGATCTCAAGATGTCTAACATCTTGGCTAAGAAGAGATGAGTAGTCTTAGCATAGGCCCTGGTATGCAGTTTACCATAAATGCTCAAATCAGTCTCTCATTTTTCAGATTCAATACCATGATGAGCAGAGAGAAAGGTGAGACCAGATGGCTCAGAGCATAAATGAAATACGTAAACATTTAAGCTTTCTTGGGAATTTAAGGTCATTTATTTATTTATTTATTTTAAAATTTGCTACCTGAACACTTTAAATTTATTTTTATTGTTTATACATTTTAATTAAATATAATTACAGGCTGGAGAAATGGCTCAGTTGTTGCAGGCTAAGCACACAACCAAAATATAATTATATCAATTTCCCCCTTCCACTTCTTTCCCCCTGTCCTGCCTAAGTCGTCTCCCTCTAACTACTTCCACTCTCAAATTGATAAGCTCTTTTTCTTTGATTATTAGAGTTACATATAGATGTATGTATAAGTATTCATAAATACATAAATATAATCCACTGAGTCCATCTTTGTTTTTTATGTATATATGGTTTCAGGGATGACCACTTTGTAAATAGTATCTTCTAGAAATGATTGCACAGACAAGACCAGAATATTCAGGCAGATTTTTTTAAAAATTACTCTTTAAAAACTCATGTTTTTATGGCACGATTGAGCATCCTTTGGATATATAGCAACTTTTTTTGTCATAGCCAGAACCTGGAAACAACCTAAATGTCCCTTGACTGAAGAATGGATAAAGAAATTGTGGTACATTTACACAATGGAGTACTACACAGCAGAAAAAATAATGACAACTTGAATTTTGCAGAAAATGGATGGAACTAGAAAACATTATTTTGAGTGTGGTAACCCAGACACAGAAAGACAATTGTCACATGTACTAACTCATAGGTGGTTTTCAAACATAAAACAAAGGAAGCCAGCCTACAAACCATAATTACAGAGAACTTAGACAACAATGAGGACACTAAGAGAGACTTACATAGACCTAATATGTTGGAAAGTATAAAAAGACAAGATCTCCTGAGTAAATTGGGAGAATAGGGACATTGGGGGAGGGTTAAGGGCGGAGGGGAAAGGCAGTGAGGGGAGGAAAAAATGTAGAGCTCAATAAATATCAATAAAGGAAAAAAAAACGGGAAAAACTCATGTTCTTTAAATATTAACCCCATGTTTCAGCTTACCTTCTTGTTCTTTGAAAGTCATGATCATCTAGTAAGGAACTTGTTCCCAACAGCTGTATTCATCCAGGTGTGGTAGCACAAACCTGAGATGGTAGCATTGTATGGGGCAGAGTCAGGAGGATTATAGCAAGTTCAAGACCAGCCTGGTTCACATAGTGAGCTCTAGGCTAGCCAGGGATGATGAGTTATTTTTAATTCAGATGGTGATGATCATGGCCCTTCCAGCAGAGAAACACAAATGAGAAGGCAAATTCTGATAACAAGAAGGATGTGATTCAATGTCTCAAATGCTCCTCCAGTGTTCTAACTTTACAGGTATTCATTTGCTCATTAATATCTGACAAGCATAGTGTTTGGCACTGGACACATAAGAGACAAGATAGATTTAAATAATGATCAAATCTGGTGAATTTGGACATGAAAATGTAAATACATAATTTTTATTGTGGTAAATGCCACAAAATAAATGCATAAGGAAATGGGAATGCTGTGAGATGTCTACTTTGTATACAAACACTTAGGAAGATTGTTCATCTTCATTTTTAAATCATGGACATTTGTGGACATTCCACTCAGGGCTGGCCTGTGAAGACTACAATGCCATTTTCTGTGTGTGGTCTCTATAAAAATCAAGGGATAAAAGTGGACTTAGAAGAAGTAGAAATGTTTTCCTGCCTGCACATCCTCCTGTGTTATACAAAAATCTAGATATGTATTATTCCCATTTTTATTCCCAATATTTAGGCACAGTGGCTAGCATGTACTAGGTGTTCAAAGAATATTGGTTATATTGGTTAAACGAACTGACCACAGCTGCCATGCTGTAGTTTCAGGGAGAGGCTGGTTATTTAATTCAGTGGTAGAGTACTTGCCTAGCTTGGGTAAGTCATGGGTTCAATCTGCCAGTCCCCTCCCCTGTGTTTTATTTTTCTCTTCTCCTTTAATTGTTCAGGCCAAAGATGAAAGTTAATAGAAAATGAATTCAATTTGTAAATCCCAAACTGGAATGTGACCTATGGAATATACAAATAGCTTATGGAAAACACCACACAAACAACACAAACATCCTGAAATGAAAAATTAGTTACAAGGAAAAGGGATGACCTGTCTCAGAGGTTCTAGAGCAGGACAGTCACTAGCACTCTGCCTCTCTGGTCTGTATTCTGCCTTGGTAACATATCCAGGTTTTACTTCCTCCTCTTCAGCAGTCTTCAAAAAAGTTTTAGTCACATGTTTCAAAGAACTCTTGGGGTTTGAGGGATAGCATAAGGAAGATGGACATATTAGCTAATTTTAACATGATGATCATTATCTGGTATGTATGTATACATTTAAAGTCGCTTTGCATACCTTGAATGCACATGACCTATACTTTGAATATGTGCAGTCTATTTATTGAATATTTAACAAAAAGAAAGAGAAAGAGAAGGTAACCTTTGCAATTTCAGAAAGGCTGTCAAGTCAGGTGACAGTAGGTGAGGGGTGGGGTAGAGGAAACACCCAGACTCTCAGGTAGATGGCACGGAATAAAATCTGTTGCAATTTCCTTCCTTCATAAGGAGGACATAAGCCTACATCAGTATCACTTAAGATACTACCAATGGTAGGATTAACTTTGTACTCAAAAGGCAATAGAACATCCCTGTAGGCTCAGGAACAAGGGTGTGGAAACAGCCATTGCCAGGAGGGGCACTGGAGGACTGGCGCTGTCTTCATTCTCAACATGGTGTTTTGGTTAACTGCAGTGGACAAAGTTCTGCCTTTTTTTCCCTCAGCCTTCTGACCTTCTGTGATTGCTTGCTCAAGGATGCTGAAAGCAAGGAAACAGATGTCTCTCTGCCTCACCTTCAACTCCAGCTGTGGTGTAGGAGGGTCCTTCTGTATTTCTGTTGCTTTCATTGGTTGAATTAAGAAGCTGCCTCGGCCTTCTGATAGGGCAACCCTTAGATGGGCGGAGTAGACAGAATGGAAAGCTGTGTGAGAGAAGGCACTGGAGCAGAAGCCATGTTTATCCAGCCCAAGATGGACTTTGGTTAGAATCTTCCCAGTAAGCCATGACCACATGGTGATACACATATTACTAGATATGGGTTAAACTAATATGTATAAGAGGTTAAAACTAATGGGCCAGGCAGTATTTAAATGAATACAGTTTGTGTGTAATTATTCCGGGTATAAGCTAGCCAGGGCCAAAAGCAGGCCCGCAGCCAGGAGCCGGGCACCGGGGAACAGAGCCCCCATAGCCTGCTCCTCCCCTTACTACACAGCTGCATAAGTGCAGGCTAAGTTCCACTCCTCTCCACAGCTCTCCATTGCATCTTAATTTGTTTGAACAGTGCTTATACATATATTTGTGGTGCAGTATGAGAGATCATGATACATGTGTACCATGTGTAAGAATGTCTCTAACTTCAGGAAGCTTCAGTGAAGCTACACTCTTCCTGTGTTCTCTGGGCCTTACACGCTATGGCTGTTTGTGAGTGGCCAGGTGTATTCTGGCCTCTAGGTTTTGCATTTGGTCTTCTTTCCCTTTGGTACACACATAACTTGCCTCTTCATTTTCTTTGGATCTGTTATACTTCATAAAGAGATCTTCGATGACTCCCTTTCCTTCTGTCTTTTGTTTGATTCCCAGATCATTATGAGTACCTGACATTGCATCTGCAACTTCTATGTTATTAACTCTATTCTACAGTGTGTGCTCTTGATGATGCTGCCTGTGTTCTGTTCCTGTCATTTCCTTGCTCCTCAACAGAATGCTGAGTAAAAGTAGAAAAATAAATGAACAAACCCTAAGAAAGCATAAAACCAAAACCTGTGAGCAAAGGTATTAGCACGTAGACCTTTTTCATACGCTTCCCCTTTATTTGTGAGGTGCTGGGCTTCATCATAGTTTTCGTTTCTCTTAGTTCTTAAGCTCAACTGGAGTTCCATATTTTCACATTCATTCCCATCCACAGTAGCTTTTAGAACACTGGGAAAGCCTCGTTATAGACACATCTGGTGATCTCTTAAGATAGGCTACCCATAAGGCTATTTTAGGTTTGAGGGGATTCTAGCAAATTGACTGCCTGGTCCATTGAAATAGGTTGATCTACTTTATCAAGAGATGGAAGCTTATAAAAGATGAATTTCAATCCAGGGGGATGATTCTTCTGGCTTAGAATTTGTTTACTGTGCTTTGCTGGTACTAAAGAATGGTGGCAAATATGGGGGAAATTGGGAATTTCTGGGATCCATAGTCCTTCTAGACTGTTCTGCTAATCTTTATTCCATGGGTCTTCAACAGTTTCTCTGGATTTACTGAAATAAACTCCAATTTCAGAAATGAAAAGGAGACCTAAAAATGGCTGTCAGTAAAGTGCTTATTCTAAAATCCTGAGGACCTGAGTCTGATCCCAGAACCCACATGAAGAACAACTGAGCCAGTGGCATATCCCTGTAATCCCAGTCTTGGGAAGAAAGTGACACATTCTTGGGGCTTTCCAGGCAGCCATCTAATCTACTCAGGAAGTTCCAGGCCAATGAGTGACTTTATCACAAGGAAAATACATAGAGACAAATGTAGACGGTGTTTCAGTTTGTCTTTTGGTCTCCACCTCATAAGTGTGCACACACAGCACACACACACTTTAAAAAAGGATGTGGGATTTTCCTCTGTGTTCTATGAATACCATTGGTTAATAAAGAAACTTTCTTGGGCCTGTGCAGGGAATAGAGGTAGATGGGGAAAACTAAACTGAATGGTGGGAGAAAGAAGGAGGAGTTAGGGAGAAGCCATGTAGCCCAGGAAGACAGATGCTGGAACTTTAGCTGGTAAGCCACAGCAACGTGACGATACACAGATTAATAGAAATGGGTTAAATCGATATGTAGGATTTAGCCAAAAAGAAGCTAGAGCTAATGGGCCAAGCAGTGATTTAAATAATACAGTTTCTGTGTGATTATTTCGGGGCTGAGCAGCCAGGAACCAAACAAATGGCCCTCCTTATAACAAAAAAAATAAAAAAATAAAAATAATTGGGGAAAAATGAAAAAAAAAAGCATAGGCTAATTTATTCCTGCTCCAAGGACATAATTTTGGATTTCTCCTCACAGAAGTTCTGTTGTGTTTTGAAGAATAACATAAAAATTCATGCTGAAGAAAGAGCTTCTCTTACCCAACCCAAAACTTTCATAGGCATCGGAGGCCAGGACCTTTTAGATGTTCAAGAAAGATCTGTTTACTTTGTATGGAAAATCACTTTCTTTTTGCTAGCCAGCTTCAGGGTTTCCTGATGACCTGACAGACTTCTGCCTCTCCAGAAGCAGTCCCAGGGCATTCTTGGCAAGGCCAGAGGCCAGAAAGACTGCTCATTTTATTTCACAGCACTTTCTGCCTAGTTTTTAAATCAAAGAAGACAAACGATTCTGATCCGTTTAGCAATCCCTTTGCTTCTGAGTTCCTTCATTGTCCTGAACTGGCTAGAAAAGTTAAGACCAAGCCTGGTCTATAAGAGCTAGTTCCAGGACAGGCTCCAAAAGCTACAGAGAAACCCTGTCTCAAAAAAAAAAAAAATAAGGCCATATTTGCAGACAAATGGATGGATCTAGAAAACAACATATTGAGCGAGGTAACCCAGACCCAGAAAGACAATTGTCATATGTACTCATTTATAAGTAGTTTTTAAACGTAAATCAAAGAAAACCAGCCTGCAAATCATAATCCCAGAGAACCTAGACAACAATACATGGTTATAATCTACACAGGAAGTAGAAAAAGACAAAATCTCCTGAGTAAATTGGGAGCATGGGGACCTTGGGGGAGGGCTGAAGGGGAGGGGAGAGGATAGGAGGGGAGAAGAGAAAAATGTATAGTTCAATAAAATCAATAAAAAGAAATAGAAAATAGAAACAAAACCTGAAACTTACTTAGCAGGACGAACTTTCCCCATTCTCAGCAAATATATTTGAGTCAGGAGGAGATAGTGTTCCCCTTCCCGTCTTTCTTAAGAATATGGCCCAAAATTTCATTGTTTACTTACTGCACTCATGGTGGGTTGGAGTGAGTGGGTGGCATGAGGTGGGTAATATACCCAGTTAGTAATTGAGTAATATTTAAATTAAATATTAAATTACTGAATAAATCTTTACATATATTTTCAGCTCTTCGTGCTCATATTCGCCTTATTATTGGTCACCTCTAAGAAATAGTATTCATTCCGTCTTACCTCACAATGTCTAGCACTGAGATGTCCCACAGCTGTACTTGTTCTTCTAGTCCTTTGCCATCTCCTTTTTCCTTGGGGAGTCTCCCTAGTGTTCTAAGTACTCTACTTCTGAAATGTGGGGTCATTTTCCATCCACCTTTCTCCATCTCTGATTAAGTAGAAACATGCCCTCCATCTTTACTGACTTCTAACACCATACCTGGATTTCCTGGGCACAAGCTCCAATACTGAACTTTGGTAATCTTGTAGGCTCTTGGCTTGGCTACGTCTTCACCACTGACTCCTCTGCTAGCTCCTACTGCCCCTCAAACACCGTCTAATTCAGTGGTCCCTTTTCTGTTCACCATTCAATCTTGCACCAAATCCATCCTTTGTTGCTGTTTCATAGCCTCCGAGTCCTCCTAGTGCCAATGTGGTTGAGTGATCCTGTCAGTCAATGCTGGTTCATTACAAAGTGAGTGTTGCACTAACCCACACTTCCATATGGCCTTATGGTATTATTGTAATTGCATTCCCTTCTACAGTAGGCAAAATGAAACACATGCTGTGAAATTGGCTGTGCTTTATGTCGGTTTCCAAGCCAGACTTTAAACGAAAATGAATGAGGTTCTTGTAGAATCCTTTCCACCAATGGTTCTTTCTTCAAATGCTACTTCCAATTATTTCTTGGTAAGTTTACATAAAAAGGTATCTTCAGACCTTGTAAGTGATAGACATTAGGTAAAGACTATAATAAAACAGTATAGAACATTCTGAAGTTTGTGAGAAATAAAGCTACAAGGAAGGGAACAGATGTAGGTGGGTTTTATTTGTTTATTTCTACTGAGAAACTACTTTTGGTCAGGGACTATTTTACACATGTTTTGTTATTATACTTATTTGTGTGTGTGTGTGTGTGTGTGTGTGTGTGTGTGCACAAGACACATGGAGACCAAAAAAACTTATAGGAGTTGATTCTATTCTACTATGTTGCGAGTATTGAACTCTGGACATCAGGCTTGCCAGCAAGCAGCCTTTCCTGTTGCACTATTTTGCTATTCCATGTTCTACTATTTAAACATGGCAACAGAGTTTTAACTTAGAGTCATTACTAATTCAAACCTTCCAGTTTATTTTCATGGTTGCTATTTTTTTGTATTTGATCGCTAGGGCATGAATTTATAGAACTTGAAAATATGAATTCAAATTGTTCCTTTTTCCTGAATGCAAGAAACATCTTTCTGTCATACTTTTCTGGAAAACATTTTAATGATAAGGTGCTTTGAATGGAGTTGATTGGCGAATCTGATGTGATCTAGATGAGGTGTCCATTGCAGCAAGTATGGACATTCAGAGGATTCTTGTGGGGAACAGATATGCTCAGTCCCTTGATTATGCTAATGGTTACACACACACACACACACACACACACACACACACACACACACACACACACGTGCATCCCCCATACACGTACACTCACACACACACTCTCACATACACATATATACACACACTTAGTTCTTTAGACAGGACCTTTAACAGTGAACCAGGGTTCACTTATGGAGCGCCTATAACACAGAGAGAGCATCTGGTGAACATTTGACAGGGGGAAGCACATCCTTCAAGAAAGAGCTTAAGTTCCCTGGAATTCAGGAAAAGTAGAAGAAAATGTCATTAACATGAACAGTCAGCAAACCAGAGAGATGGTTGGTGGTATATTCTTTGTTAAAATTTGCAACCTAGAGGTTTACATCCGCGTGTAGACCTCTGAGCCGAAACACATTCCAGGCTGCAACCTGGAAAACGCAGATCCACATGCCCTTTAATCCGAGACCACTGCAGATCAAGTTACCTCTTTGAAATCATTTTTTTTCCCTTTCTGGCCAAGTAAATGAATTGAAATTGATGTACTTAATTGTTTTCTAAATTGCAATTTTTCCCCCACAGATGTTTTTTATCAGTGTTGAACCCAATGGGCTCTGTCAGTCACAGGGGGAGATGAAGTCATGTGGTAATAAAAGAGAAGGGACTAAGGGAGGAAGGGAAATGCCATACTGTATACTGTCTAATTGAAAAATGTGCCACATAAACGCTGAACTTGGAATCTCTCCTTCCCGAGGGGCTGCTCCCAACAAACAATGCGCACATCTTCAGCGCTGCAGAGATTAGATCTCTCCACTTTCTCCGTTATTAATTCAGGCCAATGCAATAGTTTCCATCCTCTGCCTTGGGTGAAGTCACCCTACTGGAATTGTAATGCAAAGGAACAAGGTCCCGAAGTTGAAAGTTGAAATGTGGAAGGTAATGACATCAGGCCTAAAGGATGAGGGTTTGGGTAATGTGGTGAAGGACAGTCTTAGCTGAACTTGAGCTTTGTGGAGAGAAGAAGGGGAACTAGCAATCATGTCGGTGGATGAGCCTGAGAAACAGTGGCTAATGATGACACAACTGGAAATGGAGGGGATCTTGTGGGAGTACAGTCGTTGGGGAAGTCAGAAACTCTAAGGCTTAAACGCATGCTAATGAAAGCTGGGAACATAAGACATGTAGACCAGGAAGGGAAGGCTGCATGTGTTTCTCATAGCTACAAACGTAGGATTGAATCCATAAGATGGGAAGAGAAGGAGAGAGCTACTGCTTAGCCTTAAACAAAGCTAAGAAGAAAAAGAATATTGTTGCCTCCAACCCCCGCCAGGTGAATTATGGAAAACAGTAAGGACAGGCTGCAGGAAAGGCAGTGGCCTAGAAAGATCCCTGGGAACTCTTTCCAGTTTACCTATCTTCATCTACATTGCTCTTTAGCCACTCCTGAGTGCATAAATTAGTCTGATTTTTCTCTAGAGAATTCTAACCTGTTGGATAGCAAATGAGAGGCTTCATCAGCCCTTGCTGTCAAGAACACCTTCTATAAGAGGAAAAGGCTCCCTTCCCTTGTCTCAGTATCACCAAACAAGAACTCCAGGACCTTAGAGAAGCCTAATAAATCACTCATTTTCATTTTCCATTTGATAAACTTAGCTGTGACACATTTGGATAAACTTACCCCAGCGACTTCTCCAAGTTCTGTGATTGCAATGGCCTTATAATGAGTCGATCATTCATTTGAAATATGAGGATTGTGGCCTTTATGAAAGACTCATTTTCTTTGTAGTGATGTCTGGAGTGACAAGATTCAAGTTGCATGAGAGAGGGTCAACCATTTAGAACACGGAAGCTTTGGGCAGGGAAGTCACACTGTGCTGAAGAACAAATGAAATTTTGTCCTGGATCCCAGATGTAGCTTAACCATGTACCTCTCATCCTTCTTTGAATAACCATCTGTCTCTTTTCCTTCTCCCAGCCATTCCCAGCGTCTTCTCTTCCTTATACCCCCTTCTTTCCTCTGCCTCCCAAGGCCTCCTCCTTTTCCTTGCTGGTCTATTTATTTTTCGTCCTTTGCTGCTTGCCCTCCTCTGGAACTTTTTGTCTTTCCTTTTTCCCCTCTTTGATGCTTCTCCTTCACTTCCTCCAGTGTTCCACCATCATATATTTTGTGACCATACTCTGTGCAAAGGTTGAGTGATGCAGTTTCTCATTTCATGTTTGTAACAGACCAAGATCGTGCTTTTTAAGTGAGAAAATGAAGTGTTCTTGAAAAGAGTTTACGTAATCATATGGCTTGTAAATAGACCCCGAGTCTTTCTGGCCCCGGATTCATGTTTTAAATCAAAATCTCTCTAGGAAGGAATGATAATTATGAGTAAGGACATGAAAAAACAAAGCAGAATTACAATTAAACTTAACTTTGTGATTTCAAAGACTAAAACAAAATTTGCTTGTGAAAATTTGAAGTTAACCAGCATAGGATAATCATAACATTTAGTAATCAAATAATTTAAAGAGAATAAAATAAGATTTAGTGGAAGTCTGGTCTGTAAGGAAGAAATAAGATAGGGTGTAATGCTCTGAGAAATGGCAAAGTCTTTGCAATAAATCACTGTTTATTAGACATATTTATTTGACATCACAGGGGCTGTTCAAGGATGAATATATGTGCTGTTGCAAAGGGCTCTGCATACCTTGCAAGACGCATATTTGTGTTAGAGTCAGCTATTATGTAAAAGAAGATAGACTTACACTAGCTTTATGCTTGACTTAAAAAAAAGACAAAACAAAGCAAAAACTAGAGATAGATTGTCCCAGTGAGAAGCAACAGTGACTCAGTGGCATCATCGAGACTTACACTCTTTCTTTCTGCTCTACTGTTGTCAGAACACTGGCTTCTGTTCCTTAGGCATATGCCTCATTATGCTGGAGGTCTGAGGCAATCCTGTCATTGCATCTTCATTGGATTACTTTTGGAGACAGAGAGGAAAGTTTGTCATTGTGAAATTCTCTGTTTTTTTTTCTTTTCTGTATTTCTTAATGAAGAAAATAGCTTCCAGAAATTCCTCCCACCTGCTCCTTAGCGAACTTTCTCTCAGGAAAAGTTTGTTAGCCAGGGCTGTGTCAGAGGTCTGGCCATTAGCATACCCACCTCTGATCACTGGTTAAGAGAAGATGCTCAGTTCAGGCTGAGTGTTGTGGTGGGAAACTCCATTCTACAAGTATCACTGGACTCCATTCTGAGAAGAAATACAGAAGCAGGAAGAAGACGCCATACTTGGTGGGCACATCTGCTCAGCACCGCCCAGAAGCACAGACTGATAAATAATCTAGTCCTAGAGGTCAACAGAGTACCATCCTATGGACATAACAAAGTCAACTGGGGCCGAATCAACACGTGGATACACTACATCCTATCCGGAAAATAAGGCCCAAGTAAAGGGGAAGTAGAGCACAACACCCTGTTGCCTGGGCTCCGTCAAGAGGAAACAGTGATCTGTTGTCTGACCATCCAGTATGTATCAAAGGACCAAAGTATGCCTGACTGTCCTAAAAGCTTCATTTCTGCTCGGTTCCCACCATTAGTGTGGTCTATTCAAACTGCTGCTACCTATATTCCCATCTTGTACCAACTCTTACACTTTGCCCTGATCACTTCCATGGCCTCAAACCTCACTTCTGTAGCTCAGTTCAAACCTTGTGCTCCTGCAGCTTGGATTTGCAGCCTGCATCTCCAGCTCCCCAGGAGACTTCACTACATACCGCCTGGTTTACATAAGGGCACAGTGTGTAGCAGGCTTTCTTTTGGACCATCAACCAGCTCCCAAATCATGACACGGAGAGTTATTATTAGTTATGAATGTTCGTCTTTATGTTATACCTGTTCTACTAGCTCTTATAACTTATTTGAACCCATTTTTCTTCATTTACATTTCTGATCTTTCTTTCTGTATGTCCTATCCCATGTCAGTCTGTCTAACCGACATGTTAACCTGGTTAACTGGCCCCTGGCATCTCCCTTTATTTCTTCCTCTCTCCTCTCCTTTCCTAAGCTTAGATTACTCCTCCTATTTATTCTCTCTTTTTTGTTAACCCTGCCTATTCCTCTATACAACTTTTTATTATACCAATCAAGTGCCCTAGCAGGCAAGATAAAACAGCAACACATCTTTACATAAACAAATGCAGCATAACAAATGTCACACACTTTTACATAGTTAAAATATGTTCTGCAGCATAAATACATGTAACACGTCTTTACATAGTAAAGTAATATTCCACAACAATTGTGAACTCCTTGAATGCTACTGAATCCTTTGAATCTCCCTCAACTAAGAGCAGATTTGAATGGGATGTTTTGCCAGGAAATGGTAGGAAAGCTAGCATCCCATAGAAGATTATAGTTTCGTCTTTCTTTCAAGATTATAGATCTTTTGTTAGTGTTCTAACTTAAGCATCAGGAATTGTTTGCACAGGAAACTAGGGAAGGCTGGCTAAAAGTTAAAGAACAAAATAAGCCTTATTTTTCCCGAGTGAAACAATGGGTAGGTATACAAGTACATAAATGGTGTCATTAAAGACGGATAAAACTTGACTCGTGCCACAGAGTAATTTACGGTCATGACAAAGGCATGAAATAAGGGCTGTGGAAAGGTCTGAAAGATCTAGACACCACCCAGCTCAGAATGTCAATGGCTTCGAGGATAGTCTAGTGCTTCATATATTTAGTACCAGCAGGATAGCAACAGTAATTATGATATAATTCTGTGTGGCACAGCACAGTTCTGGCCATTTTTACCTATACTAATTTACTTAACTACTGTCACTGCCCGATGACAGAGTCTGTGATGATTGTTTTTCAAGAGACGAAATTGTGGCACAGACAGTCAAAAACTTCCCATATGGCCAGCAAAAGGCAGTAAGTTTTCTTTGGGTCATTTTTTTTTTAATATTCTCCTAACATGTTACTTACGCATATCTATTTATGTACAACTATCGGCCTATTTGAATAATCATGTCAACAGTTCTAATTACATAGTTTACATTAAAGTAGGTTTAATAATGCAATGGTTAATCCTGATTACTCATTTGATAGGAGAGATTCCTGTGAAGAAGTGTGCAGGGTAAGTCAGTAGGAATCTGACACACTCAGAGTATACTCCATCTCTGGATTCAAATCTCAAGAACACTTTGGTGCAGGATGTGTTGCTATGGAAAGCATAGCTTAGTTGGAGAAAGGCTTGCTGGGTGTGAATTTGAAGGACACATCTTCTATTTCCTGGATGCCCTGAAATGAGGAAACCTGCTCCTCGTATGCTCTTTACCATGATGCTCTGTCACCTCTGGCGCAGAAACAATGAGAGCTAGTACCTTGAATAGTAACCCCCGAACTGTGAACCAGAATAAGTCTTTCTCCTGTTAAACTATTCTCTGAGGTATGTCTCACAGCGACAAACAATCTACTGAGAAGCATATTGGAACACATGTTTTTCATTCTTACATATAAATACTCTTTGGACATCATTACTGACTTCCTCAAAGAACTGTCTTCTTGGATGCGTGATATGAAGGAAGAATAATTAAGTAAATCTGAAATAAGTAGTCTGGAATACATGGGAGAGTTCTGAACAATTAATCTGCGTCCTGATTACAGCAAGAATCCGAACAAGAGCGTATTGTGTGTCTTCCATAGATCTCTAATTATATCATAAATTGCTTATAAATATTTACGATGATTTCTAAGCAGACTTGGTCCAGTGGAGGCTTATTCCCTTATTTGCTTCTGTGTCTTTTCTCTTGGGATCTTTTCTCAGTCTATAGCATGTGATGGAATGGTCATCTGCATAGAGCAGTGTGACTTCCTGGAAAAGGTAGCTTCCTGTCAGTATTTATGATTTGACATTGTGGTTTTCAGCCACTTTTCCTTGACCCATCAACTGGATAATGACCTCAGCTCAATTTCAGCACCACAGTCTGGTATTTTAAATCTGGTAGCCATAAGTTTTCTGTTTCCATCCATTTGGATCTATAGTTTCATTACATTGCTAACAGCTGGAATATTCACCAATGCAGTTTTAACATTTATGAAGGTCTTGTCAAAGAGACTTTCATTGTTTTAATTGTCTAAATGATTAAAAGTCATCTTATAATGAAGAAGAGCCTGATCCAAGAGTTCCTAACTGGGGAGGTACAGGCACATGAACAGTAGATCCAAAGCCACTGGCCACTATTTGATCCCTCTATATGCACTGTGTCTTGTCATAGTCATAGCTAGAATTCAATTCAAGTATTACAGCTCCAAAGATTATATTCATAGTATCTGGGCTTTACTACCTCTCTAGAGTCTGTTTTAACTGCTCTGTTGAAGCAGAGCTCTGAAGTCATGGCGGGATTACACAATTTCAAAGAATAGTTAATAGGAATGGCGAGTCAAGACTGTGTGACGGAAGGATACATGTATAGCAGTGAATATGAAAATGGACATCAATTATGTGTTGGATGAAAGAAGAAGTTTGTAGTTTCTGTTTGACTTCTATATGAGCTAGGGTTCTCTAGAGTAACAGAATTTATAGACTGGATTTCTCTCTCTTTATCTTACATATATTTATTGTATACATATAATATACACACAGATAATATACATATATATAAAACATATAAATGTTATATATATGGGGGATTTATTAGAATGACTCACAGGCTATAGTTCAGTTAACCCAACAATGGCTGTTTATGAATGAAAAGTCCAAGAATCCAGAAGTTACTCAGTTCACGAGGCTCAGTTCACGGGGCTGAATGTCTCAGCTGATCTCCAGTGGATGCCAGAGTCCAGGAGAAGTAGGCTCTAATGTCAATGGTGGAATGGGGTCACTATTAAATAAAAAACAAGGAAGCAAAGAGCTAAAGTTTTCTTGTTCCCTGTCTTCCTATAGGTTTCTAGCAGAAGCTGTGGCCCGTATTGAAGGTGTGTCTTCCCTCCTCAAGATCTGGGCTAAAACATGTCTTTTCCTAGCTCAAAGGATCTGGATTAAAGACATGTTTGCCTATCTTGAAGATATGGACCAGAAGTGGATCTTCCTACTTCAAACCAAGCAAAAATCTTCCATAGGTGTGCCCTCCAGTTTTTAATTTGTTAGTTCCAGATGTAGTCAAGTTGACAAGCAAGAATAGCTATCACAGCTTCTCTTAATAGCAACTAAGCTAATAAGTTTTCCTACCTGAAGGAAGAGTGGATTGATGGTGGCTGCTGCCATGGAAGTTAATTGCTTTTCCTCACTATCTCTGGCTTAGCTTGTTCATATAGGCCATGACAACACTCTTCAACCCTTTAGCAGAGAATATATGGTTCTCCATTGACACGGACAAAAGGTTTTTGATATCTCGGGTTCCCACAATAGAATATGAAAAGTGGAAAACACATTAATCGGGCTTTTATATAATAAGGGATGAACCCTCTGAAAGAATCCTCAACTGATTCATTGACTATGGAAGTGGCATCTTCATCCAACGAGACTCCCAGGGCTTAGTTCCCAGTAAAGTAGTTCTACGTATGCCATTGGCAGAATGCATTTCCTGAACTTTGTTTTTGTGTTTTGGTAGTGTGTTTGGTGATGAATTCTCTTTTTTGAGACAGCAGTCCAGTTATCCGGAACTATGGAATAAGCAAGCAGAAAGTAGTTCATATATACATCTCCCCAAAGTCAGATGTAAGCAAGATAGATCTGCATCCACCTGCATGTAACAGATGGCAACTGCATTTTCACAGACTTGAGAGACCTGTAACTTTATATACTGGTTCTGGGGATTGAATCAAAGGCCGTGTGTGTGTGTGTGTGTGTGTGTGTGTGTGTGTGTGTTAACTATATACTTTATTACTATCCGCAGTGTAAGGCATTTTAAGGTAACGTGCCTCATTCAAATCTTTCCTTGTACCCGGATGGAAATTAAAAGTCACAGGAACCACATGCCTCTTAACATCTTACCAAGTGAAGAAGGAAATCATGGTATAACATAGTCCGTTTGGCCTACAATGTAATGCTCTTTAGGATACACCTCCCTGGCTTGAAGCAATAGCAGTCTTTGTAAATGCAAAAGTGATTATCACTGGAACAAGCAGACAAGGAGCATAGAATCTGAGCTTTGGAAACTGGCTGGTGCCAAAAGAAATGGGAGCAGAGCAGTGTGATTGAGCACTTTGAAGCTGAGGCTTACCGGATGTTAAATCACAGAAGGTTCCAGCCATGGCCTGAATTGGCCTTGAGAAATCAATCATCCCATCAGGGTGACAGCAAGGAATTCTTCCCCAAGCATTTAACTAGCACCACTAAGAGAGCTAGAAGAGGTCATTTATTAACCATTTATCACACTTAGCACCCGAGAATTCATTCCTTTAACTGAGGAGTGGCTTAGCTCAGGGGAGGAATTCTGAGGAACTGACCGGTGTCCTAAGCTTGAATCATTCGCCTTGTTTCCTGCTTACTTGGCTCCAGTGCTCTAAGATTTACTTTAGTTTTGGAAATTAGGAACTAGTCTTGCAGAGGGAAAAATATGACCCAGGGGACACGTAAGGCCGTGCCCTCCTGATTGTTCAGAAAAAGGAGAAAGCCATCAAGGGTTACAAAGGGTCTTTAGGGAGCAGGGTTATGAAGAGTTCTATGCCTTAACAGCACGCCTACCATTCTAGGCTGGGGCCCAGCTTCACAAGGTTGTATAATGGACTGTCTCAGTTTATGATAATAATAATAATAATAATTAGTCTTCAAAAGTAATGTGAAATTTTAATTTAAAGTGTACGAGGAATACAAAAACCATTTGTACTGACAGATTTCTTTTGAACTTGATCCTCAAGGCCTCTGAGGAAAGCCCCTCAAGTAAGCTCTGATGTCCCTATAGTATTTATTTAATTGTATGTACTAATTAGACACTCGTTTTGCTTACAGGGTTGCCCATTCTTTCACCACATTGCCCCGCACTCACTTCTCATTGGTGTTTCTAGAAGGCTGCTCTATCAGTATACATGCTCACAGCCTTTTCAAGTAGCTTTGTAACGAAAAGATTTACAAAATGAATTCTGGGTCATCTTCCCAGTGCCTGTCATGTGGTCAAATCCCAAAAGACAAGTTTAGCACAAAAATCATCCCAATGAAGTCTGCTGCTTCAAGGACAAGAATTCAGGGGCCCCTCTCTCCCCTGTGAGCTTCCCGGGTGAGTGTTCTGTAATGAAGTCATTGTCAAATCCTGACTCACAGATGACCTCCCTAGTGCAGCTCTAGGAGCCGGCTGAGGGGTCCTGAGAAAGACACTGACCTTGCCTGTCTTCTTGGCAGCTGGATGAGGTACTGTGCTGCACTGCTACGCTGAGACTTCTCCAGTGGCTTTTCTGGCAGGCAAAGCTTTAGGCTACTCAGTCGAACGTCTCTGTTCCGTCGCCTCAGGAGGAGCCAGCAGGCTATACTTCCAAGCCAAAGGAAACACTATTTTAGCTTCAATGCCTGAGCTTGGTGGGAACTATCTGGCCTGTTTGAGCTCAGAAGTGGGGTCACTTATACTCCTTACTCCCTAGCCCAGTGGTTCTCAACAACCCTCCTAACGCTGTGGCCCCTCAGTACAGTTCCTCATGTTTTGGTGACCCCCCAACAATAAAATTATCTTCATTGCTACTTCATAACTGTAATTTTGGTATTGCTATGAATCGTAATGTAGATATCTGTTTTCTGACAGTCTTAGGCGGTCACTGTGTCAGGGTCAGTGGTTCAGGCCTCAGGTTGAGAACGACCTTACACTAGCCTCTCCTTTCCAGCTAAACTCTGGAGGAAGATGGAGAAGAGACACTAGGAATCCGGGTTCTTCACTAGTACATGGCCACTGCCTGGGTGAAATGTGGTTCATTCCCGTTTTGCTATGGTAAGAACTGCAAATGCCCCCTCTCCCTATCTGGGAAGGAAGCAGAAGGAAGCCAGAGTCTGAATCAGACATCTTAAATCTCAGCAGCCGTCTTGGTCTGTGCTTAGACAAATAATCTCCATGCGACCCAAATCCCCAGTTCATTGTGAAAACAGACAGTGCGGGAGGAAAACAGAATTAAATTGTTTCTCTTTCATGGCAGCTGAAGTGTAAAAACCATTCTATTCCGACCTTGTGGTCAGAATTTCCTGACACCTCATAAATTATCCTAAGGGCTGGAGGCTTGGAAGGCTGAGGAAGACTGAGGGCCTCACCACAGCGGCAATCTCCCCAGCCGCACCCTCGCTGTGAGCCTGAGCCCCAAGCACCAGGCTGTGGGATGTGGAGCAGTGAGGTTTCTTCCAAGTCTGTGTTTCTGAATCAGGATAAGAGCATTTTTTTGAGAATGTGTGCGACCACTCTCCTGGAGGCGGCAGGAAGCAGGAAATAGTGAGAGACCCGGTGGGGCTTTTGAGATGGTTTGTCTTAGAAGAGAAAATAGAAGATTAAAAGAGAAAGATAGGTAGCCGAGAATAAAAGAAACGCCACTAAAGATGGAGAGCTAGAGAGAAAAAGCTAAGCATTAATTGGGTGTTGTGGGTGGCATGAATGAGAAGAGAAACGGTCTCAGTTTGGATTCCCCGTTCTCATCCTCCCTCCCTGTCTCTCTCTGTGTCTCTGTCTCTGTGTTTCTGTCTCTGTCTCTCTCCACACACACACACACACACACACACACACACACACACACACACACACACAAACAAACTGGCTTCCAGGAAACAAGGGTGCGTCCTCCACAGAGGGAGCTCTGATTGCTGTGCTCCCTGATGAGTTTCATTTTGCCCCTACATCTATCTGTCTTACACACAGTAGGTGCTCTATAAATGTTTGCCTAATGCCAAGATCCGTAGACTGACCTCCCAGAGAGGAAAACAGATTTATTTGAGGGAAATTCCAAGTGTGTAAAGCAAAGTCACTTAGAGCAAACAGCATTCGGATTATCCCAAGCCTCCTTAAGATTGAAAGGATCCGAGTTTTTGTGGGTGTGTCTGGACATAGTGTGTGTGGGAATGTGGGTGGGTGGTCTGGACTGGTGGGTAATAAGTGACAAGAGGGCCCTTGAAAATATAAAGGGCTCCATAACTACTGTAAAAATAAAACTGGGAACAGCATGCTCAGACCTCCAGCCATGTGGTGACCAAATCTGACCCTGACAGAGATGAATAATACGGTGGGGATGGATTCAAGAATTATTAGTCAATGTTTTTGGCCCCTGTGGGCATCTCTCTCGCTCCTTATTTCAAGATATAATAAAGAATTACTGGGTGGGTTTTTTGGCCAGGCAAATGATTACAGCAGACTGTAGAATTCCAGAGCCCTTCCAAGTTCTTTCTAGACTCTTCTCTATTAATAATTTTTATTTTTTCATTTAATGGAATGTTTTATCTGTTTTGCCTTTTAGACACAGGATATGATTTCTGATTCTCCTCTGGTAACTCTCTCCCACTTTTTAAAAAGATCTCAAGTCTGCTACATAGGTAGAAAAACATCCTGAGTCCTTCAACCAGGAAAAAACAGAACAGAAAAACCCATGGAGCATACAGCTAAAAAAACCTGGTGTGAACCTAATCACAGGATGCTTTTTTTTTTTGCAGCTGTACCAGTATACAAATATGCATTGTCAGACTGTAAATTGTGCAATGATGAAGGGAAACATGGAAAAAAGACATATTTATGGACTGCAGAGGGAAATTCTATTCTACCCATACCATAACTGTGGATATATGTATCTGCCAGCACTGTCTAGCTAGCTCCCTGATATTGAATTTAATTATTTTATTAGAGAAGTAGATCATGACGCATAATCTTGCAATTACTTAGGGTACTTGAGGGTACATCTTAGATGATGGAGATTGCATGCTGTGGGATTAAGTATTAAGTATCATGAAACCAAGACTTTCCTTGAGAGAGCTCCAATCATGACCTAAACCCTGAATCTCTATTTCCTTTATCCATTCTTTTGAGGTTTATCTCACTTTCTTCCAACGAATCAGTCTAATCCTTGATTCCATAAACTCTCTCTCATAATTGCTTTGCACATCTGTATGCATTTATGTTGATTTCATATATTTTATTTCCTTCCCATTAGACCCTAATCTCCTTGAAGATAGGAATAATGGTACTTGTTATTCTGCATTCTCTGAGTGCTTGGTATTGTTTTGTGACTCCCGTGTGTACTCAATAAATAAAGAGTTTGTATCTCTCTCTGAGGAAGTATTGTCATGTGAGGTTAGATTGTAGGACTGATGTCTTCTGCCAGTTCTTTTCCAGTCAGTGAATGTTCAGGTCAGACATGGGATAAAACAATTAGGGACAAAATATGCTTCTAAAGCCATATAGAATTCTTCAAAGTCAAGAGTAAATTACTTATGGATTTTCCATGATGTTTTGTAGGTAGCAAAGATGGCATTTAAATTATAGGCATACATTCCTGATTGCCAGTCATTACTCATCTTTTAATTAAATACAAACTTCCTACTTAGTTGCTAAGTTCCTGAGGCATTTTGTTGAATTTTTTTGTCTCATCTTTACAGACAACAAGGTTCACCTGGGCAAGCAACTCAATAAAACTGACCTATTACTGAACAAGGTTCAGTGTCTTCTGGTACCATTAAAGAAAGCTCATGACTCTGAGTTCCAATCTTTAGAAAATATAGAATTATTTCATAATCCTCTCCAGAGGGGTTTAATGAGCTGAAGTCTGATTCAGGTTCCAGCCCCCTTTCCCCGCTCTAATATTTGACTAGACAGGGATGCAGTGTACGTCTGCAGTGTTCCTCCTCTTCCCTGTGCAGGGCTGAATCCTGGGTGCCATGCTTTACTCAGCATCCCTTTGGCGCCACTCCTTACTCTTCTCCCATCTCTTCATTTATCCCATCCATTCCCAAGTCCACCTTCATTCCATTCATCTGGAAAGGACTATTTAATAACAAAACCAAGCATTGAAAAACAAACCAAGCATTGTTGAGAAGCCTTTATCCTGATGCTTTCATGGCTCACTCTAGCATATGAACAGCTAAGCTTGAAGGGCATGGAGGATGGTTCACATAGGAAAGATGATTCTCTCTAGGCTAGTGCCATGGACAATTGGAAGTGGTAAGAGACCTGCTGACTCCTCTTTTAGCTCTAGAGATTGAGAGATGGAGTAGAGAAAACAAAGATGAAGGACTGGAGAGAAAGATGAGGTAAAAGGAGGAGAGAGGCAGGTAGGAGAGAATTTCATATCAGTACAAATCAGGTATTTCTTCCCCACATTTGTTATTAGATAAACAGTAAATTCCAAGAAGACACTGTTTGGGACTGGGAAGAAGCCTGCCTTAAACCACTAGATTTAAGGTCAGGTCACAGTTGGACCAACCACATAATGCAGTAAACTCATAGAGGCCTCTCGGAGGACTCTTTTCCTGAGCCACTGAAGATTGCTCTGGACCCATCTGTGTACTTGGCTCCCATGTGTGTAGATTGGTGTAGGAGGGTTCTTCTATATTTTGTGTTACTTTTATTGGTTAATAAAGAAAGCTGCCTGGGCCTTTTGATAGGGCAGGACTTAGGCCGGGAAAAGAGAACAGTATGGGAAGAAGACTGGGTCAGGGAGAGAGCCGCCATGAAGCCGCCAGGGTCAGACATGCTGAATCTTCCCGGTAAGCCCACTACCTCGTGGTGACTTACAGACTATAAAGAATGGGTTGAAATAAGATGTGAGCGTTAGCCAAGAAGAGGCTAGTGATAATGGGCCAGGCAGTATTTAAATAAATCCAGTTTGTGTGTAATTTGTGTATTCCGGGTATAGCCACAAGGGCGTGTGGCTGGGAGCCAGGTGGGATACAACCCGCTGCTCCCGCCTGTTACAACAGTAGATTGTAGAAAGAGCTGAAAGTCTTATTAGGAGATGCAGGAAAGGCGGTGGGCCACCATGCGGTCTATAGCAAGATGTAAGACATCCCAATTCAACCAGTGCATGGTGGCAGTCACTGCCAGACCTCAGAGGGGTCTCTGTCATCAGTAGGAGCAGGGGCAAAGCAGTCACAGCCAAGGTCCTTACAGAGCCCTGGCAAACAAAGTTGAATCCAACTAAACAAAAAGTTACGCTGATCACTCACTCACACCAGCTGGTGGATGGGAAAGCAGCACCTGTTTGACGTAGTAATTCCCTAAGTCAGAGGGAGGAGGCCTTGCTTCTAAGAACCCTGCCTGCTCTTTCACATACCTCAAGATTATATAAGTCTGAATCTTCCTCCTGCACCTCCTGTTCCTCCTGCTCCTCCTTCTCCTCTTTCTATTCCTCCTCTTCCTCCTCCTCCCCTTCCATTCATACATCACTGTCTTTGAACAGATGGAAAGGTTTTCAAGAAATCTGGGAGGTTTTAGCATACAGTATTAAATAATTCTTCCATACTGGATTTTTAAAGTTCTAGTAGGTTTTTAGCAAAATTTTCCACCTATCTACTGAGGATCCAGATTGCTTACCGATGAATGCTAGCCTTTATATTTCTTTGCTTTTCTCATTTGCAGCGTGGGAGTTAAATTTTATGATTCCCACTGCACTGGTGATAGCTGATCACTTTACTTTGCCTTTTCTAAGATGTTTTCAACAGATGATTCCAACAGGCCCAATTTTGTAAGTTGAAGACCTTGATTGTACACTTTGGAACAAAGGTTGGTAAACTCCAGCACATGTGACTCACTGTCTGATTTTATAAACAGTGTTTTGTTGGAGCACAACCCTAATCATTTGTTTGTGTATGACTCTATTCTTATGACAATAGTAGAGTGGATGGTTGAAACAAAGACATATAGTTTATTAAACCCAAGGTGCTTATTATCTGGCTTTTCATAGAAAGTGATTGTCATGTCCTTGTGTAGAATAATATAGTTTTGTTTAACATCTTGTTCAGGGCGCTGTTTTGATGAATGAAGTTACTGTGATTACAAAAGTTAAATGAATAGTCTTAGATAATGCAAAGTCAATAGGGAAGTGCTAAGTTGTCAAGGCATGGAATTCTAAACACTTTGAGAAGTAAGAAGAGGAATTTTACAGGATTGAGTTACTTTTGGACAATTGCATTGTAAATAACACCACCTTGGTTATTATGAAGTAAACGTACTAGTAAACCCAGGGAGAAAATAAGAAAAATAAACGAAAATTCCCTTCAGACTACGAAATCACCTGGGTTTTTACCACTTTGGGAAAGATCCATTTCAATTAAAGTTTCTGATTCTCCAGACACACATGCAGTCTGCTTTTGGAGACATCCCTATGTTCTCATTAGATAAAAGACAACTCAGTCCCCAAAGAAGGTCCTTAGACAATCAATCTTGCTCAGGTTGGGGATTTGAAAATTAACCTTTAAGAAATTGATTACTGTAATTCAAAATGCAATTCCAATTTAAAGGATTGTCATCCTGATATATCCTAGAAGACTGAAATCCAAAGATGAATAACTTAAGTGCCTCTTCCCAGTGTCTTGGATAAATACTGAGGACAGAGCACAGAGAAATGGCTGTGTTGTTACTCTTAGCAGCATCTTCCTCTATCTGCCAATATTTTATTCCCTTATTTTTACTTCTTGCAGTTATGAATTGACCCCACATCTCCACTGAACTAGGAAGGGTTCTCAGCCCTTACTTTATTTCCCTCTTCTCTTGACTTCCTTAATGCCTTTCTCCACAATTCTCTCATCTTGTTGCCTCTCCAAAGCTTCTCTTTTGTCTGTCATTCACCCTCAGTTTGAGCTAATTGTCCTTCAGTGATCCAGTCTTTATTCTTACTTTATCTTCTACATACATTCTTCTTAGTGAATGAGACCACTGGATGTTCTCCCGGAGGACCTGGGGTTGATTCCAGCACCCACGTGGCAGATCCCCCCTTTTTTGTCCTTTGCATGCACTCAGACATGCACATGCTTCACAGATTTACATGCAGGTAAAACACCCATTTGCAACAAAAACCTGAGTGAATAAATAAATAAATAAATAAATAAATAAATAAATACAAAAGCAAAGTCCTAAGATAAAATTATAGTCTTACCCCTAAATATGATGCTGTCTTGGCACTGCCATTTCTTCTGTTCCTTTGCCCTACTTGGAATCACTTTCCCCTTAGTTCAACAAGAATCTACTCAATTTCTATGATTCAGTTTGAGCAATACTTTCCCTTTAACCGGACAAGGAAATGGAAAAGGAATGCAAAGGAAGAACCACCTTCTTACTTTCTTCTCTGCACATCAATGGGATAAGACTATGTGGTAGTGTCCTGCCTCTTTTAGGCAAGGCTCTGGCTGACTGCAGTTTGGTGAGAAATTTTCAAGTTCTCTTACCCATCCAGGATTATCTAACTAGCTCCCTTTTCATCACTGTAGATCAAATGAGTGATATTTTTTTTCAGTAATTTATTTGGTCCTGGTGCTTTCCATGAAAACTCTAGGGAAAATGGTGTAATGACAGCTGTAACTGTTTTGCGAGGAACAGAGTGTGCTGCATCATCAGCCCATTGTAAAGAGGAACAGAGTGGGCCAAGAGGGCATTGACCCTGGAATCAGAGTCCCTGAGTCTGCCTTCTGCACAGCTACCTGATTGTGACTCCAGACAAGTGTCTTAGCTTTTCCGTGTTTCTTCTGTTTTCTCGCCTATGAAGTAGATGTGGTAATACAAGGATCCTCTGATTAAGACAGTGGTGAAGGTACATATTTCATAAGCATGTATACACAAACACATGTTACATCAAACAGTGCCTCTCATTTCCTAAGTGCTACTCATTACCATTTTTAGCACGTTGGTTAACTAATGAGAAGAAAAATATTCAGTAGCCATTAGAAGATCATGTTCAACCAGGGAGTAGTTTAGCTCTTTACACCAGTAAAAACAAACAGCAAACTCTCAGCTCTCTAATTAAACTGTACACTGAATAATAAGCTTATATATATTGTGGTTGTTTAGCTCTTTACGTGAGGCAAATAACTCACTTGCTGTTATATTAGGTAGCAATAAAACAAGAAAAGAATGAGCAAGCTTTTGAACATGGAGTTTCTTATTTTATGTGCAAACACTTTGATGAACGTTTCCTTAAAAAGCTAGAGCAAGCAATTATAGGAACTTCAAACACCAGGGAGTCCTGTTAACATGAGTCACGGTGCACCTCAGTGTGCACTATTCCTATGTTGTGTGCCTCTCACAAGGAAATTCTGAGAGGCAGGACACATAGGTATTGTTGGCCTCATTTTATCAAGAAGAAGAGATTGTAAACAAAGAAACACAGATATTCTGTGCTTTTTGATTTCCTGTTGTATGCACCTTCCAGTAGGTTCATTTAATTTTTAACTTTGTTTTACCTGCCAAAAAGCTGTTATTAAGTAATGCACACTGAAGAGACTTAGTGTAGGGGACTTAAATATCTTTTCAATAACTAAGCAATTCAAGAAACTTTGTGATGAATCTTGAGACGCAGCCCAGCTCCTCAGCTAGTGTTAGGAGACTTTGTGTCGTGTGGTTCTACCTGCTTCTGGGAAGCTCTCTACTGAAATCCATTCCTCTTGTTCATGGGAAAACAGATGGTTTGCATTTCTCAGATTCTTTTACTTAAAGATGCCCACATGACTGGGTTGAGTTATCAAAATGTGAGCTAAAGTGATTCTGTGTCGTTTGAAGACCTGGTCCGTGGATAGCTGTAGTATGTGTTAACCATTTGCTACCAGATAACTGGTATGGTGATGCCTATAATAACCTTGAGAGCTATGTGATGACAGAGAAGTATTATCATGAATATCTGCTAGAGAATCCCCCAAGGCCTTCCCTCCCCACCTGCTAGGCGTGGATACGGTCGGAGTGTATCTTTAACAAGTTTATGCATGCTTTGGGATGCTGAGGTGGTTGAGCTCTAAGAGGAGGGACTCTATGGAAGGCGTTAGGACTTGGGGCCACTGTCATCAGCAGTAATTTTGTAGTGGGTTTTTATGAGAGCAAATATCTATAAAGCAAGTTCTCTATACCTGTTCTCTTCTGCTCAGTACTGACACTTTTCTATGTTGTTGTTACATAGCTGAAGGATCAGGGACAGGATATACATCCTGTAGAGATATGGTCTCAGAATCTCTGCCTCCAAAAGTGGCCTGACTTTCACAACCAACCCCACAGCCCATTCAGTTATGAATATGTCAGTGGACTGACTCCATTAAAGAGATCAGAGACTCACGATCTGTTTCCCACCAGCTGGGGACCATGAGCATTGGAGAAAAGGAAGATGGAATCCATCTCACACCATAGCATTGGTTCTCTGAAATCCAAGTGTAACCTGGTATTCTGTGTTTTATAACTGCGCATAGCAGTAGGCTGCTTGTTCGTCCCGGCTGCCCAGAACTGAAATAATCACACAGAAACGATATTAATTAAACCACTTCTTGGCCCATTAGCTCTAGCTTCTTATTGGCTAACTCTTACATATTAATTTAACCAATTTCCATTAATCTGTATATTGCCACGTGACTGTGGCTTTCCGGGTAAAGTTCCCAGTGTCTGTCTCTAGCTGGCTACAGGCCTTCCCTCCGACTCTGCCTCCCTTCTCCCAGCATTCAGTTTAGTTTTCCTTGTCTACCTGCTCTGCTATAGGTCCAAAGCTTTATTCATTAATGGTAATGACAGCATACAGAGGGAAATCCCACATCAATTGTATTTGTCTGTTAAAGGTGGCAACACTATGTCTAATTCTGCCACTTTCCAGATCCCACACTTTAAAGAAGACTTTGAAAGACTTGAAGAAGGTAAACTGTCTGAAATGATTAGCAATATATGTTGACATTTGAGATCACCTAGGATATTTATTCTTTATTAGATTCCCCATATAAGTAAGACCATTCATTTCACTCTCTGTGTTTGGTTTATTGCACTTAGCACAATGTCTTCTAACTTCATCTTTGTAATCACACAAAAACATGAACCCAGAAAACTGAGTGGAGGCTGGGGTAGAGTTAGGTAATGAAGAAAGGGAAGATGTTAGTGAAAGATTCAAAAGTTGAAAGGAAGAAATTTTAGTAATCTATTGTATGATATGGTGAAGAACATTACTAATACCTTGTATATTCAAAACTGCAATGCGTAGAGTTTAAATGTTCTTAATCACATAAGAAGGGTAAGCAAGTGATGTTATCCACGGATAAACTAGATAGAATTAATCGCTCCACAATGGTATGTATTTATATAGTAATTATACGTGTATATTTAGTTAGAGCAGATATAAAATAAAATGAATAGATTCTAATAAAAATATAAAAATGAACAATCATTCTCATTGTTAATATGTTTATGAAAACTACTATTTGTATAATGAAATATTCCAGGATTTGTAGAGGTAACCATTTATTGTATACACTTAACCATCAATAAGAACTGCTACTTATTATAGCTACTGTTTATTGCAATCTCCAGTTGTATTCCAGGTATTGTTTTCAACTTTTCTCATCGATTATTTTACTGCTTTGTTTCAGTAATCCCATGAAAGAAGCATTACATTGTCTCAGCTCTGCAAAGAGTTGGGGTCACTCTCTTGGGTCCTGCTTTTCTGTTGGGGCACACCAGCATCACACTTAGCTGCTGACTCCAGGGCTGGCTCTTAGTCAACACACCACCAGGGCTGCACATTGCAAATGAGGGTTCCTGGTAGATGAGGGCTCTTTCATATTTAACAAGGCCACGTTCTTTAGCTCCTCTCTGGCCCCAGGGAGTTGATTTTCTGTGCACCTGGTAAATCAGCCATCCCTTTTGCACCCAGGGCTGATTTTATAGAAACCTAAATACACTTTACTGGCTTTACATGTTAGCACTAAAGGAGAAAAAAAAGTCCCCTGTTTGCCTTTTAGTTCAGGCAACCCTTTGGTTTTATAGGCTGGTTTTAGTAAGTAATTATTCTGGTAATGCCAAGGCCTCCTTTATGGGGCTGTAAATGCATCCTGGACAACTCCAAATAACAAGGAGGCTAGCATGCGGCAATGGTGCACTCTAGCTGAGAGCTGGCTCCTCAGCCTAGGCAGGTCTCTCTCTCTCTCTCTCTGGAAACCTCCTCTGAAATCATGTGACGCAGGGGAAAGAGGATCAGATAATTGGGATCTTTATGATGGTTATTACGAAAAATGTTCTGGAACCAATTCAAATACCAATCAGAAACCACATTGTTCAACTAAATCACTTTCAGATGCCATATAAGACACAAAATACAATTATTTCCAGTTTAAAAATATAATGTTCTTAAAAAAACCTGTATTTTATTTTATTATTTTTTTATAAAAAATATAAAAAAAAATCTGCCTTGGATGGAGTTCAGGCCCCGTCATAGACAATGTACAGACAGGGTTTGCCATGCTCCCTTTTGATTCTGGACCTGTAGAACTCACTGTAATGGATTTAAAATCCCTTAAAATGGATGTGACGGCTGTTTTCTTTGTGTATTACAGAAATATACAGAGTTCAGAGGCTCCACGGCTATACTTTGGGCATGTATGTCATTAAAAGAATGAAAAAAAGATGATGGCCAAACGCTGTATTAAAATCCCATTAGAAATGCTGCGAGGAATTTATGGCTCCAATCTCTTTTATCTGACAGGTGTCAGTTTGGTGAAAGAGCGCTCTTTCCCCCTCTGCCTCTCTGTGTCTCCCTCTCTCCCTCTCTCCCTCCCTCCCTCCCTCCTCCCTCTCCTTCTTTCCTCCTTTCCTCCCTCTTTTCTTTCCTCAATCCTCCACTCCCCATTTACTTCATCCTCAGGCTCTTTTTGTGCGCAGACCATCTGGGAGCTGTCTTTACTAAGGGAAAGGCAAATATTATCAGGTTTCTGTCAATATTTGCTCCTTCTACCAGTCCCCTGCATTAGGCACTTACGGGAGTGATCACTCATGTCTCTTCCAGATAGACTTCTCCCCAAGCTGAGGATTCATTACATCTGGGCTTGTTTATCCAAGTCATCATCACTGTGTTGAGAAGTAGAGGGGTTAACACACCGTGTGACCTGAGGGATGACTCCAACGACTGCAGCTCCCACATGACATGCCAGACTCTAAGCATGAATTTTAATGGACTCAGCTCCTCAGGCCTCTAGCCTGAGGTCACCAGCTCTCAGAGCTAATCTTCCACAAACTGACATGGGGCCTGAAGAAGTAGTTTGTTCTGTGAAGAGGGGTATGGATCCTTGTCTTTAGATTTCTAGGCCACGCTGCCATCCTTCATGGATTGGGAGAAAAATACTAAACCATCACAAAGTGTCGAGATACTCAAGGACCAATGTGGAAAAAATTGGCCCGCGAAGAGTTGCTGCGAAATCTGACAGGAGAGGCAGTAGTGATTGGAAGGCTGGGCCTGATTCAGCTTTGGCACAAGTCATGTGAATACAGGGTAAGGGGCCTTATCTTTCTAGGTTTATTTCACTTACCTGCAGAGGGGGGGCAGCTCTAAAAAACATCTATGATTCTGTAAGGCCATCCTGGGGGCGTGGTATGGGGAAATAAAAAGGTTACTTTGAAACTGATAACCACAGCTACATAACTTCTTATTTTGGGGAACTCAGTCACAGGAAACATGAGTTCATGTTACCCATGTTTGTGTACCACTGTTTATCAGCCTAAAAGTCACTTGAGGACAAACATAGTATCACTCATCTCTAAAACCTGGCCTCTGTGGCCACTTGTTGCCCTTGGGGTAAAAGGTATGAACCTTAGATGTTACTCATATTGAGAAAGATGGAGGAAGAGAAGGAGGATAAGGAGGGGGAAAAGGAGGAGAAAGAGAAGGGGAGGAAGAGGGAGAATTCTGAAAGATGGTTTGGAAGCGTAGCATTTTTTAAAATTGTTTTTATTGAGCTATATATTTTTCTTCACTTCCCTCCCTTCCTCTCCCCTTCCCTTCTACCCTCTCCCATGGTCCCCATGCTCCCAATTTACTCAAGAGATCTACTTGTCTTTTTTCTACTTCCCATGTAGATGAACTCCATGTATGGCTCTCTTAGGGTCCTCTTTGTTGTCTAGGTTCTCTGGGTTTGTGAATTGTAGGCTGGCTTTGCTTTGCTTTAGGACACTTAGCACATTGTTATAGAACTCAAGATGATGACCACCTCTGAGGAGGGTCATGCGGTAGCCATGCAGAATGTGCTCTACTGCTCCTTCATCATCCAACCATTTACTGGAAGTGTCATCAGGTGTGCTTTTCTGACTTAACATGCTGGAAAGCTAAGTAAAAGTACTTCTGTGTGGCTTTGCTTCATGCTATGCAAATGCTGAGGACATAATTTTCAGTAAATACTACATGTAGTAAAAGATGTATCTGATCTTGTAGGTCTCCCTTGTTCTAGACTGTCCTACATACTTCATACCAACATGAAAAGGAATTACTGAGTGAAAAGGGACAGATTGACTTAGAAACTGGCAAGAAAATGCACCAAGACTCAGAAGAAAGACAGCACTCTGGCATGAGTTTAATTTCAGTTGCACCTTTGAATGAAGTGAAATGAAGAATTAGAACTACTTGGTAGCAAAGAATGAAAACTCAGCTGGAGATTAGAGTCAGTAGTAAGTGGGGAAGGGGAAATACACACACATACACACATACATACACATGCGCGCACCACTATTCAACAAACAATTCTGTCTCTTTGAAGATGAGCTTAAACAAAGCTATTATTCTGGAATTAAATACTAACCTCAAATTAGAGACTCATCCCCCAAACATGGCAAGGAAGTGGTTTTAAATAGCACCATTTAGATAACTTGAAAGTCATTGGAGGATTAGCAAACACACCATGAGAAAAAAAAACCCAAACCACTCAAAGGCAAAAAACAAAAAGCCATAAATATGCTCTTCTATAGGAAAAATTATGCCAGAAAAGTAAGATTTCTTTTTGAGAATAAATTTATAATTTTATTGGGAAAATAAACTAAAATACAGTAAGCTATATATCATAAATTATCCTCATTCTACTTTCTTTATATATGAAATGACAGCACAGCTAATTTTTTTAAAAATATAATACCTTTTCATTATTATTTAACAATCTCATACATGTAAACAATGCGTCTTGATCACATGTACCCTAGATCATCCCTCCTACTTCCCCCAGGAACCCTAAGTCTCCTTTCTTACTCTCTCTAGATACCCCTCACATGTTCCCCTCCTCACTTCGTGTCCTTTGCTTGTGAGCTACCCACTGAGTCCAAATGGTGTGGCATGTTGGAATGTTGACTCGATTTTATGACACAGTTAATTCTAAGAGAGCCATGAGTGCTGTCATGTGATATTCTGCACACACAACACTTCCTGTGTAGTGATGATGCTGGATGCAATTATTATTGAGCATTCACTGAACACTAGAGACTCCTGAATATTTTTGTATGCTTCAACTAATCGGATGCCCACAGCAGTTCTCAATCTTTTTAGTACCATTTTATGAGCAAAGAAACTGTAACTCCAAGAGTTTAAGTAACTTGCCAAGCTCATGCAAAGAGTGACTGAGATTCAAACTCAGACAGTCTGACTCCTTTGTTCATACCTGGGAACTATTATGGTTATTACTACAACTACTAGGCTGAGCTGAAATTGCAGCGGTAGAAATTTAAATTTCAACATGAATTTTTTAAATATAAAGATTATAGAAAAATGGAATAGAAGTTTTTCAAATATAAAGATCTTTCTAGATGCATGAGCACATTTCGGGTGTCAGTCAGGGTCCTACTTTCCTATGCAGATTTAAACCAATTGAGTCTAAACTCTAATGTGGTCCCCATGCAGCTGTCTCTGGAATGTCTCTGAATTCTCAATGGCTTTCTTTTCTGTAGAGTTCTCCGCTTAGTCTCGTATCCATCTTCCATGTGTAGGCTTGGTTTTCACTTTCCTCAAACATCGTCAGTTTGGGGGTCTTACTGAAGATCTGAGAGACTATGGCAGATGTCATGGCATGTGCTCCTTTACGCATTCCTGGCATCGTCACACCGTCCTCATTTCAAACAAGGGCACATATGCGTGGCTGCTGAGCAAACATGCCAGTTTGAAGTATCCATTGAATGAGGGGAGCCAGTACTCCAGGCAGGAACCTGTTGATGGATAGGCTCTATCCAGCCACTATGGACAAGCAAAGAAAGCTCTTCCCCCATTTACCGTTCCTCTTAAGCGCTGCATTTTGTCTATGTTAACAAAAGAAAGAAAAACAAAAGAGTCACCAAAACTGATCTTAAGCAAACCTCCAGATAAATTCTTCTTGAAATGCTAAGAAACCAAATTTTAAAGCAATAAAATTACATTAAAAGCTATAAATGTTTCCGGAACATATGCATGTATAGATTACAGCAAAAGGATCCCTTGCTATCTGACTCTGGCTGTGTTGGGTTCACTGAAAGCCCTGGCAGGAGACTAGAGAGACGGAAAAGGTGTCAGGTTATTTGTTTAGGTGCCTTTTAGGACAAGTCATGATCATTAGCCTGAGGCTAGCAGCAGGGCCAATGCCAGGAAGAAAACTGGTAGGAAGAGGGGTCTTCCCACTGCTCTGTAGTGTGGTGCATTCATAAGTACATGGCAATAGAGCCAGTTCAATAAGCAGGTTCTATAGGCCTTGAGATGAATGTCTTTCCTATTTTGAAAAGAATACCGTGTTGAAAGGATTCTTAGAAATTATTCAACTTCTCCTCCTTCTTCTCTTTCTCCTGAGAATTATCTTCACTATAAGCCCTCTCTACTGTAGGAAATCTACAAAAAGCCAAGAATATCACATTCCATGTTAAGAGATAAATCTGTCTTCCCTCCCTTTCAAGAGGTGTGACTCGGGACTGAATGAAAAAAGGGCCAACAATGGACAAATACGTTCTCATCAGTGCAACTGATTATTTAGTAGAGGATGATTGACACCAGCTTGCTAGCATCAGGCACCAAGGACATGGCAGTAGACAGCGGTGCACATACTTTAATAGAAAGAATAATTTGTGTACTATGAGAATGACGCAGGGAAAGAGGACATGGGGTTAGGGAGTGTTATAGCTTGTCTCTCAAAATGGTCATTTATCAAGATCTTGGTCCTCACCTCTCTGGCTCTTTTGGAGATTCTGGGAATGTTCATAGGTGAGGGAGACCTAGCTGGAAGAAGTCCATCGTTGGAGACATGTCCTTAGACACTGCTTTGTCTCAGGACCTTTCTCTGTCCTTCCTCCATTTTCTGGCTGCCATTAGGTGAGTAACCTTTGCCGGTGCTCTTGGAATCAAGCTCCTGAAACTGAGAGCCAAAAATCATGTTTCCTTTCAAGTTGTGAATAATAAAGGTAACAGAAACGGAGAGGAAAGCCTTGGGAGAAGGGGACCCTGGACAGAGATGTAAACAGAGAAAAAATAGGCTTGGTGGAACCCTAGAGGAAGAGCATTTATAGTGGAAGGGACAGGCAAGCCCAGCATGCTGAAGTTGGAGTGTGCTTTGTCAACTTCCAGGTCGGGCGCCACAACGGAAAGAGCCGATGGCTGTGGAGGAAAGGGAAAACGTTGTGGGAAAGAGTTTGCTCTTCTGGCAAACAAATTCTGCCTGTATTTCTTATATTGCCCTACAAGGCGATTGATAGAGTTTTCAACAATGGGACTGATATGGGGTAGGGGTTAGAAACCTTTCGAACTCCTCCAGACCCTCTTCCCACCTTTGTAGACCCATCAAATATTTGCATCCTTCCAAAGGATGGAGCCATGTTTTTCTAGTCAGGGTTTAGTTGGACCTTATTTCCTTGTCTCCAGTAGAAGCATCTTTCTGAACTCTGGAATTAGTTTCCAGCCTTCTGTTTTTCCCAGTTTGCTTGTGTGGCCATGGTTCTTTGCACTGGTCGTCCACTGTTTCTCTGGATCTGTGTTTTTAGACGGGGTAGTTCTGCGTGCAGTATACCATAAAGAACTCTTGCAGATTTTTAAGGATGTTTTCCTCTTATGAAAAGTAATAAAAGTATTAATTTCCTTTTCAGATTATTTAAATAGGTCATAAAACAGCCTCATTTACTGAACTTACCTTTTCTTTACGCTGTTACTAAGCAAGTGAGGGTTATGGTCTATGTACTAAAGCATTGATACGCTCTGGTGGTCTAGAGGTTTAATGTCTCTTCCTGGAGTGCTTAATTTAAAGCAGGGAGACTGGCTCAACATTATTATTTCATCTTAAGTGCATCTGGAAATGCCGAGAGTGAAGCCTTGTTCAACTCTGTTCAGAGAAAAAGAAATCCATGCTCATAGCTTTCGCACACTACTGAAACCATTCTTCGTTCCCCTGCTGAAGCAACAAAGCTCACAATATGGAGGAGGAGGCAGGGGATGGATGATCACTGCTGTCTCTCTGTCAGGAGTTGGCTTAGGAAGCAGGGAAAAATTGAATGTAGAAAGACTTAAAACCTGAATAACTTCAAGAATTAAGAACGCCACCCTGAGAATTTAGAGATTTAGATTTAAGAGAAAAGAACCCCATTAAATAACAACTAAAGAAAATATGACCAATGTTAAAACAAAACAATATTTAATTGTGCCATAGATATAGTAAAATTTTGTTCAATCCTTTCAACTGTGTGCTCTTTCTTTAACTCACTTGTCTTGTTCCTGTAATAAAATATTCTGATAGAAAACAGCTTAGGGAACAGGATTTATTTCTGTTCACATTTTGAGAGACATCTATCAATGTGCAGAAGTGGTGGTTGGCAGGATCTGAAGGCAGCTGGTGACATCTATGGTTAGACAGCAATGATTGACAGATGCTGGTGCACAGACTGACTTTTTCTTCTCATTTGGTCTGGGAGCTAAAGCGGACATCCCTAGTCTAGCAAATTCATTACACACTGCCCAGAGATTTATTTCCAAGATGAGTCTACATAACTTTGAATATAAAATCATAATATCCTTTGATGACTTTCTCATTTTAAAAATGTTTTATGAGGTTTTTCACAAAGAATTAAAGATACTTCAGTCTTTTCTTTAACATAGCTGATCCTAACTTATTTTTCAAAATCCTTAGTTTTGGTGAGTTAAAATGGTAGCTTGGACACAGCTACACATGGCTGGGTTTAATACTGTGTCTGGTTTCTGCTACACAATACAGGAATTCAGATGACTGTGGCAGTCTACAGTGTTTTCCATCAACTGGAAAAAATAATACACATTTTATTACTTACTCAACCTGCTACATTTAGTTCTGGTCAAGAAGACAATGTGTGAAAAGCGGAATGTGGAGGAGAAAGAAAAGGTTTACACATTGATGACTGGATGAACTTCCTTCAGACTGACATTTCATGCTTTTTCTTCCACACTCCCCATGGACGGGTTCTGAGGACTAGGGCCATGGGACAGCTAGTCTTGTGCTTTTGTGTAATGAACTAAGGAGAACACATAGATGTCAGTAGGAGTCATCCTGGGTGTTATTTCTCTACAGATGAGAACACCAATAACTTCCTGTACTCACATCTGACCTAGACCCCACTGCGTCCAAGCCAAATTCTCCTTGCAATTTCTCCTTGATGTCATCTTCCAAATGCTTATTGCTTCCCCTCTACATACTATTCCCAGGAAAATGGTTATGTGGGAGAGAGAATCAGAAAAGAGGGGGTGGTCTTAGCAGCTCTGGAGTTAAAATATCTTATGTTCATGAGCTTTACCAAAATGAGTAAGAGGGCCTTTAATGGAGCCCATATATCTGAATAAGTCACCCAAATGCGAATAGACTATGGATTTCACACAGGTCTTCTTTCAGAGATAGAATACAAAGAATAGGGTTTTATTTCTTCTCCTTATCCCAGGTTTTGTTTTTGATTTTCTCTTAGTTGCACAAATGAAGAGCTTTCTGTCTCATAGTTTCTGAGCCTAAACCACCACTGAGAAAGGGACGGGAATGAGAACATGGGACAGTGAAGGGAAAGGGAAAAAGTTGAATACTGAGAAGCAGTCAGACACACTAAAATTAAAATCATATTATATTAATTATCACACCATACTTATTTAGTGATAATACAATCTCCGTGGAAAAAAAAATCCTATCAGTTGGGTAAGCCCAAGGAAGATTGATTTTACCCTTCCCCATCATTAATTCTGTTTCGCCATTCAAAGCTCTTCTCAACAAATGTCAGGGCCATCCATTGAGTTCTCTGGAATAAACCAAGAGAAGAGGGTTGCCAACTGTTTTCCTTAGATCACTGAGGGTACTACCAATTAGATTATTAATAAAAAAAAACTAACTCTTTCTGAGCGAATCAAGCAGATCGGGGCATCCTGTGCTTTGGAAAACCTCACTGCAGCAGTGCAGTGGCTAAGTACTCTACAACACACACACACACACACACACACACACACACACACACACACACACACGGGTCTCATAAGGTGTCTCATAAGGTCTTGGGTCTTTGTACTGTTATAACTAGATCACCTGCTTGGCTGCTTTTTGTATTTTCGTATTCAGTTTTGTCTGGAGTATATATCCTTAATTGATTTTCATTAAGTACAATGTTGGTACTGTCACTAGGCACTTTACTTTGTTGCCTATGGGCATATGGTTGAGCCTATGGGAAATGTAAGGTTAATATAATCTCCTGGAATAGTAGAAACCATTTTTGAGAGAAGGGTCAGCTATGGAGTTACACTTGTTGTCATTTCAGGAATTTAGCTCTAGTTAGACAATAAGTAAAGAAGCCACTTTGTTTTTTCCCCCCCATTAAGAGCCCTCTGGCAGGAAAGGAAGGTCATGACACAGAACCTGCAAGGACGTATAGTGCTGCACTGTGTAGCACAAACTCCACTGCTGTAGTTCTCTGGCCAGAGTATGAGCCTCTGAGGTAGAGAGGGTCTTCTTTGCTTCTCTTATAGCTCATAAGAAAATTTGAGAAATTCCTTCTTTTCATCTTTGATTTGACAATTAAAATGTTTAATTAGAAACTTGTGCCATTACAAAGACTATGGTTTTTGTACATTTAAATTGAAATTTAAAAGTGGAAGTGTCACTTCACTTTTAAATGAATCGATAATAATATTATGCCTACTTATCATTTGTTTTTAAAGGGATGCATATTTCCTAAACAGCTAAATGACTCTTAATAATTTCATTTGTCCATGAATTATGTTTCCCTTCAGCTTGTATCTCAGAATTTATAGGAATGTAAGATATTTTCTTTGGCTATATGAGTTTTGATTTTTTTCATATACCTGTGCAACAATAACTAAAAATATTAGATCCCAGTGATTCATTTTATAATCTCTAGACTCAAGTTTTATGTTTGAATAAAATCCCTTTAGTACAATTTCAAATCATCCCAGTGGTTGCAAGAAAATTTTTTGTAGCCCTAGAGTTTGAAGATATACACATATCTTTTGTGTTATCTTTAGAAATCTTTTCCATGTACAAGTAATCAGAACATAAATTTTAACTATTATTATTAAATATCAAAAGCTGAAATGCCTTGGGGAAGTACTTTTACTGTGGCGTATGTAAGGATTTGTGTGGCGTGTATAAAATGAGTTGACACAGATACTTTAAATTGCTTTTTTATTTGCCTTGCCGGAAAGTGTAGCATCTCAGGACAGCGGACTGATCCCACAGGGAGGGAGTCGTGATGGACATTTTGTTTGTCCAATGGAAGACAGGCTATGTGTGTGAAAAGAAGGATGAAAAGGGGGAGGGCTGTGAAGACTGTGGAAGGCACAAACCTGGGTAATTGCTTTTTAGGAAAATAAATGCATATGGAAGTCCAGAAATCACTTTTTTTTTTTTGAAACCGTGTTTGGTAATCTTTGGAAATGTTCTGTATGTTCGAAAGGAAGTATAATTGTTTGAAGAGCCAGCTTGCTGGCGGTGTTAAGAAAGTCCACAGACCAGACATTCTCACGGGTGTAGAAAGAGACAGAGCACAATCAGAGATGAGAGACAGTAGGATGGCTTGCAGGCCGTAGGATGGCTCACAGAGACCTCTGGGACTCTGGTCATGGTGAGATCATATGAGAGAGGTTTTTGGTATGTTTTAATCATTGTGAATCCTGACTTAAAAAATATTTGGCTACTCTGTAAACTTGATTGTCATTGTCAAATAATCTTTGTTTTTAAAGAATAAGATGCCTTTTAACTAGTCTATATGAATTTATTAGAGATAAGTTATTTACCAACCTTAATTACTTCTACTTTATGCTCCATGAAAGATTCTAATTATGAAGTGTCACAGACTATCACAGACAAGAGAAGGAAAGTGATGGAACGCCTCAGATAAAAGGTGCTGTGTTAATTTACATTGTCAAATATCAGCCCTATAACATTGCTCCTGGCATTGCTCACTACTCACTTCCAAATGACAAATAATTTGATTTATTTAGGAAGTAAACCCTACTATCAAAAAGTTACATTTTGATCAATATTCCAGAAAATTATAAAATAGCAAGAGGTAATTATGAACTAATTTGTTTTTTAATTATTTGACTTGAAGTGCTATGTAGTTTTAATCTGAAACAACAGCAGTAAAAAACAAAAACCACACATTTTTTCCAAATACCCTACAGTAGAAGTTTTGGAAGATTATGCGAATGTTGTCCTTGGAGGACACCAACACCCAGAACTTTACGCTGCTGTGATACCTAATGTCTCTCCTGGGTTTTAATTAAATGTGGAAGCCTCTTTTGTCTTCGGATGAGGTGCAATAGCCTTGCCTAAGCAAGGCTGATGTAGCCAGAGGCTGGGCAAGGTCCCAGCAGTGATGGTGGGAAACACTGGTGCAGAGGAAACATTGAAAGAAGGGGAGTGGGGAGGAGGAAGAAATGCCAAGGGAAAGAGAAATGGAGCTGCGTGGTTGGGAACACGGGGCTCTGCTCCTCAGACTGCGTTGCTGGCGCTATCGTAACCTAAGTCTATTTAGGGAACTTTCCAAAACACAGGGCAGCTCTGCGGGTCTGGCTTTCAGAACTTATGTAACCAATTGTTTGGGGAGCAGGCTGGAAAATTCACAAGAGAACTGAATTTTTCAAGAGAATGACAGTTTGATCAAAAGATCAAAGGTTTGGTGTGTAGGGGCTAATTTTCAGAAAGCCTTCCAAATCGTGAAGATTTTCCTCCTTGTTATAGCAGTCAAGACATACGAAAATAGTAATTTGAGGCACTTAGCAACAGCTTTCTTCTTGGTTCACAGTGTTCCGTGAATGCCAGTGCCCTCCAAACCCATGAAAACCAAGTTGGCAGCTAGGATGGTTGTCTTGCAGTCAATGGTGAGTAAAGATGTGCAGCGATTGAGTTGTGCTGTCAGAAAACCATTGCTGGGTTTATTGTGACTATTGATTTTGACACTGACAAGTTACACAAATGGTGTGGAAATGGGGAGGCCTTGCAAGAACATGGGGATAGTGAAGAGGGTGGGCAGGGGCATCTCAGCAGCATTCAGAGCACTCCCAATACATGTATTAAACCACCGATTGCCTGTAAGACTCAAAAAGTAAAGCCATATCGGGAAAGTCTATGATAAAACATATTAGTAGAGTCCATTGCTGTTGCAGATACAACCTGATAAGGAACAGCAACTCCTCTGTGTTTTTTTTTTTAATTTTTAACTTTATTTTATGTGCATTGGTGTGAAGGTGTCAGATCCCCACAAATGGATCTTCAGACAGTTGTGAGCTGCCATGTGGGTGCTGGGAATTGAACCCAGGTCCTCTGGAAGAGCAGTCAGTGCTCTTAACCACTGAGCCATCTCTCCAGCCCCATGTTTTAATCTCTTTAATTAACAGAAGTCAATACCGAAAATTCAAGTAGTTAGCCATATTTAATAGTCAGATATTTATTTTGATATTAAAGTCTGGAAACAAAGGAAAACTTTCCCAAGATTATATAAATCATTCTGACTATAATATTATTATAATCATAAATTATTCTGGGGAAGCCGACAGGGACCTATAGGAAGCATCTTCCTCCACACCATGGCTTGCAGGTTCATTGTTACTGCTGTTTGGATCAGGCTTCACAACTGTGCCTGGAACTTATTAGAACACCAAGGTCCAGAGTTTACATGTGTTTTGATTAGAGTTAACTTACCTGGATTTACAAAACATCAGCTATATTCTGACTTCTTTCCACTCCTTGAATTGTATTAGTTCCTTTCCAGTGCTGTGGCAAAACACCATAATCAAGGCAACTTAAAAAGTGTTTTGTTCCCAGAGGTTTAGAGTCCATGAGGTAGAGCAGAGGCCTCCCAGGAAGGACAGCCAAGAGCTCACACCTCAGCAACACAAAGGGGACCCAGGGAGCACACTGTGAAGGGGATAAGTCTTTTGAAGCCTCAAAGGCCACCCCCAGTGACATACTTCCTCCAGCAAGGCCACAACTCCTAAATCTCCCCAAATAACTACCAACTGGGGACCAAGTATCCAAATGCCTGAGCCACATGGGTGATATCTCATTTAAACCACCATAGGAATCTTTACATTAGATATTACTCGAAAGTGTTCAAACACAAGCTCCATTTTCAATACTCAAAAAGAATATTCATAAACAGAATATTCCTTAAAACAGGATTTTTAGACTCTAAAGATCTGTGAGCCCAGGATTTACTGCTTTGAACTTCAGTCATTTATTGCTCAATTACCCATACAACTGCTGAAGCCTAGATTTCTCCCGTGCCTTGTGGATAAACTCATCTCTATTCAAGTTGATGAAAATAGAAATTGAAATTATCTGCATAGAAATTTGTCTGGTACAACTCAGTTCCTTCCCACTATAATTTAAGAAGCCTACCCTTGATGCGCCAAGCACATTCTGAGGATGATTGACCAAACACAATTGAAGGGTTTGGGTAACAAAAGAGCAAAGTAGGAAAAGGTTAGGTAATTGTCTTCGTCTAAATTTCACTGTAAAGAACAACATGATGATTGATTCACCCTGCAATTAAATTAAGATGGTTTCTCCAGGAGAAGGGGACGTTCAGACGCAGTAAATTTACAAGGGAGGGCTTCCAAAACTAGCATGTGTTTCTCCTCACTCCGCTCATAATTTCAATTAGGAACACACTGATTAACCCCAGAACACAGCTCTTTCAGGGGGAGACTCTTAACTTCTATTATCCTAATTTCATGAACTCAGAGGAAAAGGGAGACACTTACAACTCATTATAGCAAATTATGCAAAGCTAAACCTCTGACAGGCTGTGTCTATAAAAAGATACGAGACCGGATTTGCATTTCCCCTGGAAGGATGAGGAAGCTCTGACAGAAGTTGTTTGAATGAACTGACTGCTTCAGGACAGCCTTGTCCACTCAAGTAAGAGGAAAAGCGACATAGCTGGTTGAATCTTGTCAGCATGGTAAGGAATCCATTACAGAAGGCTGCAAGGACAGTGGCCACAGTTCAGCAGAGAACACGCCTATGAGTGATATGTTACCAGGGTGTTGTAAACTCAATGAAATGGGAAGAATAAGAACACAAGTTGTATCCTAGTGCCCATCCATTTGGAATCTATTCATTCTTACTCAATTTCTATTGGCTGTGGCCAAATCACTTCCCTGACGTCTGTAGTTCTCTTCTGCACCCTCTTAGTCTACACAAGGCTGCTGGCGTGAGTTCTAAAAGGCAGAGTATGTTACCCTCCCCATTAACATAAAATTCATCAAACTCTCACTGCACGCTGAAAAATATATAGTCCTTGTTTCTTATCAGCTCATCCTGAATCCCTTTACTCCACAACATTTCTATAAAAAATAATAAATATCCCATATCCAGGCTTGAGGCCCCTACCTAGAGATCTTTTCCCCACACATGACCTGGCTATCTACTAGGATCAAGGCTTGATCCTGCATAGGCATTTCATCAAAATTAGCCTATATACATTATTTTTATCTTATTACCTTGTTTACTTTTCTTTATAACACTCATACTATCTAAAATTATATTAAAATATTTTTATTTATTCTTGGATAATTCCAAATATGTGTCCGATATACATTGATCGTATACCCCCAGTTCTCTCTGAACACTCCTCTAAACACATGTCTCTTTTTTGTAGTCCCCTGAATTCAACTAGTGCTGCTTATATGTACACAGTTGTGGGGACATCCATTGAGTCATGAGGAAGCTACCAGTGTCCAGAACCCAGAAGAAAAGTAACTTTCCTTCTTCAGGCAGCCATCAATTGCCAATAGTTTTCACGGGGGGCGGGGGGGGCTCGGTAGCTCCACCCCCATTCATGCTAGAATTTTTACCTGTCTTGATCTTGTACAAAAAAACCCCACAGTTGGTGGGAGTTCATGTGTGCAGCAGCCATGTCATGTCCAGAACACATTTCATAACACTCCTTCTCATCTTCTGGCTCTAATGTTTTCCTGCCCCATCTTCTGCAGTGTTCCCCAAATCTTAGAGGGGGATGGGGATGTAGATGTCCCATTTATGGATGATCATTTAATCGCTTATTTTCAGCAGTTGGGAGTCCCGACATTAACTTTCTCCACTGCAATGAGAAGCTTTTCTGACTAAGCTTGAGTGCTGCTCAGAACAATGGGTATAAACACAAATATTTGGAAGACAATTTGATAATGTGTCTACTTGGCAAAACAACAGTAGTAAGTTTCTCTCTAAGGCCTATGACCTTCTGAGCTATGGGCGTTTGATCAAGTGCTTACAGTATCAGGGATGAATTCCTTCCTGTGGAGCAGCCTTTAAATCTGATTTGAATTCAACTGGTTATTTACACAACAGGAATTCCCCTCTTACATCCATGGACACCTCTTTCCTGGTAGATTAGCAGTGTAGTAGCATTCAGAGTTCACTGCTGGGTAAGACCACTGATGTCTTCTCTGCTCTGGAAGACTCCACAGCTCCCTTTAACTCCATGAAAGCTAGCTAGCAGTGGGAGAGTTTCCTGGTTGGTTCAAGATTGATTACATTATAGGTCACAAGGAAGGTGTGTGGTGTCCAGCAATAGGCTTTGATCATCTAGTTTTAGTGGGCAACCCAAGTCTGTGTTACTTTGAGTGCTTCTGAGGGTCCTCTGATCCATAACTTGTATGGAGATAACTGTGCCCGACACTGAGATTTTCATTTAGTAGTCCATCTTTGGGAAACACCATTGCCTACTCATGCAAGGTACTTCTGTTAAAATGCCTTTTAAGGCTAAAGTAAATCTAGTAAGTTTCCAAGGATTCTTTATAGATTCCCTAATACTGCCCCACTTTGTCTATATGTATAATGTCTTTCTTCTCTGTTAGAATGAAATCTCATCTGTCCTTTATACTATTATACTGAAAGAATTCTGAAGAATGGCTATCACATACTAAGTCCTCAGTGATTGAGGGTCAGGTCCTGTGGCTGTCTTTGTTTAGTCCACAAGCTAAAAATAATGTGATGTCTCTTAGAAGAACCAAATGCTCCCAGGTTCTGTGGAGTTGCTGTCTTTGGTTTTGAAATCATTTTATAGCTGAAACAAAATCGCAAAGTTAACCTTTGCCTTTTAAAAGCCTGTTAAGTAAGGATTCGTGTAACCCTCATTTTAGAGGCAAGTAGGGTTAAAGAATTGGAAGTAAAGGTTAAAATAGTGGTTTTTAATGATCATTATGCTTTACACGGGTGGTAAACACTCAACATGTCTAAAGATGGCAGGTTCACATGACTTAGACTTTTTGCAGGGTGATTATGATTGAAAGTGTGTGATTAAGTCCATACAAAGCCAGGTGGAATGAGGAACTGATTGGGTGCAGGTGGTAAGATAATGAGAGGTGTGGCACTTGAGAAAGAATGGGAACCTCAAGTTTAATTCCCAGCCAAGGTTATATTTCCAGTTGTATGACCATAATTAAGGTTTATTCTTCTTATATATAAGGTGTAGGAAGTAAACAATATTTACAAATTACCATTTTACAGTCCTTAGAAAATTAAGTGGCATATGATATGTAAAATGAATAGGTCTCTTGCCTTCTACAATTCAGTAAGAAGTAAGTATTATGGCAGATATTATTAATCACCATTACACTTTCTTTTTCCTGGATAATAAAGCCCTAATTTTTTCCAGGTTGGTAATATAGGTATATATATATAGATAGGCGATAAATCATGCTTGATCTAAGACAATTATGTGAATTCTTCCAACAATTTTATCTTCCTTTGTAACTTCAAGTGGTTGATTCCAAATGATGAAACTAATAGGAACTTTTCCCTCCGGTTTTCCTTTCTCCCCCGCTTCTCTCTAGCTTTCTCTCCCCTTCCTCGCCTCTCCCACTTTTTCTTTTTACCACTTCTTCTCCCCTTCTTACTGCCTTTCTTTTTCCTCTCTGTCTTCATCTTCCTCTCCCTTTCTTTCTGTGTGTCTTCCATATAAGATAATTGGGGAAACAAGAATTTATTATCGTAGAGTCCCTTGCATCTTAAGGAGAAAGAATTGCAATTTTTGACTTCCTAAAGCAAAATCAAGAGACACTTACCTGCAGACAATCCATATTTACTTAGGAATCTGTTATGTTATTTGCAACTGGAAGCATTTGTAGATGGTGTTGGTGAGTATGTATGTGTGTGTGCACTCGCGTGCATGCATGTGTGTGCATAATATGAGGTTAGACCAGTGGAGCATTTAACGATGTTGGCAGTGGGCTATAAATTCCCTCAAAAGAAAGTCAGTCTTTAAATATAACCTATATACTTACAAAAGGAAGGCAAGGACACACTGCCAATTTACTTAAGGTCACATGTTAAATATAGTAGAAATTTGGATCCTTAATCGCATCAGATCTAATGTTCAGAATACTATTCTTGGTTGTACTTTATTGTGGAAAAGAATAATGTGTGTATTTGTCAAAGCCAAGTTTAAAAAGAAATCTGCTTTTCATTTTTAAAGTTAACTTCACTTTCTTTCCTTTTATAAAGACTAAATACACTCTGTTTATACTGTTGGATATTTGAGTAAAATATAAACAGCATTTACAAAGAGCTACACACTTAATATTTAACACACTTAATATTGTTGAGAGAGAGAGAAAGAAGAAGAAGAAGGGAGAGAGAGAGTCTGGCATGGTGGTACATATTTGCAGATGTCTGTAGCCCTAGCATTTGAGAGGCTGAGGTGAAAAGATCACTTGAACTCAGAAGATTGAGAGTAGCCTGAGCAACGTAAGTGAGGTCTCATCCCCAAAACAAAACAAAAACTGCACATGAGAAAAACGGCTAAACATAGAATGGATGTTTTCAATGAAAAGGTTTCCTCTTGTTAAGTACTATTGAAAATATACTATGGTAAATGAAATTTAGTCTTATAAATTTAAAACAATGCTACTAAACTGAATTGTTTTAAGGATTTAATTTACAGAAAATTTCAAAGAAACAGCAAACTGTTTGTTTGTTTTATCAAGACAGGGTTTCTCTATCCAGCTTTGGAGTCTGAGACCAGGCTGGCCTTGAATTCACAGAGATTGCCTGCCTCCCTGTATCCCCCAGAGCTGGGGTTAAAGGAGTGTGTCACCACTGCCCTGACAAAACACATCAATCTTAAGTACAAAGAACAAAGCTGCTGGCACTATACTTTCTGACTTTAGAGTATGCAACAAGACTCTCAGAACCAACATACTTATTATGCTGGCACAAAACAAGAATAGAGAACAATGCAATAGATTAAATAGCCCAGAAATAAATCCACACCTAACTGATTAGGTTAAGGTGCCAAGAATACAGGAGAAGAAAAGGGTCTCTTCAAAAAGCTCTTAAGAAAAGTAGATGTCCACGTGAAGAAGAATGATTTATCTCCTACCACATATGAAAGTCAACCCCAAATGTGTTAAATACTGACGTGAAAGATTTGAAGCTATGAATTTACCAGAAAACATGAGAGGAAAGTTCCAGACCACAATTTTGGACAGTTCCTTCTTCCTTTTCTGCCTGTGCCCAGATGAGATTTGGAGCCAATCTATGTATCTGTTGCAGTTTAAATGAGAAATGCCCCCACAGGTTCTGTGTTTGAAAGCTTGGTCTCCAGCTAATAGAACTATTTGGGAAGATTGCAAAGCCCTGGCAGTGGACGTTTGTTATTGGACCAGGCCTTAGAGTTTTATAGTCTAGCCCTGCTTCTTGTCCACTTATTTCCGTTCTCTCTGTCTGTCTCTCTCTCTCTCTGTGTGTCCATCCCTGTCTTTCTCTGTCTCTCTCTTCTTTCTCTCTCCCTTCCTCTCTGACCTCTATCCCTTCCTCCCCATCTCCTGACAATGAAAATACAATGTGGTCAGATAGTTGAAGTCTTCTGATCCTGTGCCCATCATAATGAACTATACCCCTTAAACTTTTTTCTGAGACATTCAAAGAAATTTAATACTGATTAGATAATGTAAATTATTGAGGAGTTAACATTTTCATACATGGTGGTGGTATGATAGGGCTTAGAAGTTCTATGAGTGAAATATTGTGATGTCAAGGAATTCCTTCAGGACAGTTTAGCATGGGGGAGTGTGTGGTAGGGACATAAACAAAACCTTGGCCCAGAGTTGATCCTTGTTGAAGCTGGATGATGTCACATAGTGATTCACTATACCATTCAAACTAATTGTATTCATGTGTGTAAAATTCTGTAAGGTGAAAAAATTTAATAGAAGGATATTTGAATTGAGTGAAAAGATATATCTGTCCTAATTTTAAAAATTCAAATAAAAGTAATTATGAGAATTTCTTTTAAGCTTAATAAATTGGGAATGGAAATGGAAACACAGTGTTACAAAAACTGGCCTCACCTTCCAGCCCAGGTCCACTTTGCAACTTCAGAGTAGAGATCTGTTTTTGGAAGGCTTGATGTTTACCTCAGAGTCATGCCTGGAATCCAGAAATTGACCATGTGACATAGTGATGACACAGAACAGAACCCCACACTCCCGTGTCAGTACCGCTATCTTGACAAGCAGTTGAGCAGTCCAGGGCTAGCTTGAAGGGCCACTTTTTTATTTGTCTACATGTCAATACCTTATCATTCTGTCTATTTACTATTGCCAAAATACAGTGATGATTGTTAAGGGTGCTAATCTCATCTGTAAAAACTGAGTACATACAGTAGTGAAATGAACAGGGAAATAGATATGGTTGATATAAATATCCAGGGAAAATATGTTAGCTAAAGGATATTAAATAGGATTGCTCTTTTAGCCTATAAATATTTCATAAATATTTAAGTAATAACATAAGCAAGACTAAGAGAGATGGCATTGCAATTCTGGTTAGTGCAGAACATGAAAATAGATTTTAAGAGCTTTATTTAATTCCATTTAAGCCCTGAATCTTTTAAGGAAACTCTATCGAGGAATTATTTGCATCTTAAAAAAAGAAAAGAAACCCCTTTTTCCATTTTACTGAAAATAGCTCTTTTTTATCCTGATTATAGTACTCCTTTAAAAAAAAACCTGATTATAGTTTGCCTTAATTCCTCCCAGACATCCCCCCAACTCTCCACATCCGGATCCACCGCTTTTCTGTCTCTCATCAGAAAACAAACAGGCGCTACTCTCTAGGCCATAGTCAGGGAGTCACATCCTGTTCCTTCTTCTCACCCACTGAAGCCCCAGAGTTCCCCCACAGCATCTGAGACCACCAGAGTCTTGGCCCCGCCCCCACTAGGAGAGGGGAGTATCTGGCTCCCAGGCTGGAGGGTCCTACTCTCTAAGCCATGGTATCTGAAGACACATCCTGTGCCCAACTCCCACTCACCAGAGCCCCAGGGGCCCAGGAGCAGCCTCCCCAAACTCCCAACCACCCCCAGAAGGCATCTGAGATCACCAGAGCCTTGGCACCACCTACACTTGGAGAGCTGAGTGCCTAGGTTCCAGGATGGAAAGCCCTACCCTATAAGCCCTAGATCCAGGAGGCACATCCTGTGCTGCACACACCCATACCCAGTGAAGCCCCAGAAAACTGAGAGCAGCCTCCCAAGACACCCAACCATTACATGTGGCATTTGTGTCCACCAGAGCCTGGGCCCCAAATACATCTGAAGAGATGAGTGTCTCCTGCTAGAGGATCATACTCTTTCGGCCCTAATCCCTGGAGGTACATCCTGCACCCTACCCCACCCAGAAAAGTCCTAGAGACATGGGATTAGCTCCCCACACTCCAATGGTCCCTCACAGCATTTGCACCCACCAGACCCTTGGCCCCACCTTTACCTGGAGTAACTTAAGAACCTTACCAGCATTCACCAGAGATACAGGCCTACCTGCATCTGAAGGAAGAGCAACCACCTAAGCCACAGGCCCCATCTGCACCAATTGAAGAAAGGGGGACCCCCCTGAAGCACAGACCCTACCTGTACCCACTGGTGGGAGAGAGGGGCAGATGACAGTATAAGAACACATTCAACAACATAATGAGCAATATGGCATCACCAGAAACTAATAGTTCTACACCAGCAAGACCTGAGCATCCCAATGCAGACAAAGCAGAAGGAAACAATTTTAAAAATAACTTTATGAAAATGATAGAGGTCTTTAAAGAAGAAATAAAAAATTCTTTTGAAGTGGAAGACAAATAAAAAACTGAAAGAAAACAACAAATCCCTTAAAGACGACAAATAAAGTCAGGG
>JAQHUG010000119.1:2947521-2970622 GCA_028555095.1 Dicrostonyx torquatus
TGTTATGCTGTAAAAACTGGACATACAGAACCCATAGAGAAATGACTGCTGAACTTTCCTAAAGATGAGACAATCCTTCAGGGTCCCTGCCTCATGAAAGAGTCTGTGAGACATTCTGCAGGACACAGAAGAAAGTAACTGACAAACTGTCAATATAGGCAGACCTGTCTTTGAAATTTCCTGCTTCATGGAACAGTCTGTTGGAAACTATGGGCCTGTAGGCCCCATTGGTACAGAAGAACTTTGGGTGACTGTCCAGGCAGCGAGATGTCTCTGTCAATTCTAGAATTTTGGAAGTTGCTTACAATGCACTTCCTGTTTACTTAGGTAATATTGGTAATATTATATCCTTTTGGAGTCTTTGATGGAGTTGAAGAGTAGATAGTAATAATATAGTTTGCTTAGTCATGATAAAAAATAAAGTAGATTTTAAATATTGTAACTATAATTCTTGCTTGATAACTGTTTTGTTATAGTAATTTTACTATGTTAAAGTTAAAACCTTTTTATTTAAATAGAAAAGGGGAAATGGTGTGGGAGATCCTTCTTTCTGTTTGTTGCTTTTATTGGTTAATGAATAAAGAAACTGCCTAAACACCCATCAATACCACTGTTGGGTATATACCCAAAGGATGCTCAATCATACCACAAAGACATGTGCTCAACTATGTTCATAGCAGCATTGTTCATAAAAGTTAGAACCTAGAAACAACCTAGATGCCCCTCAACTGAGAAACTGATAAAGAAAATGAGGTACATTTACACAATGAAATATTACTCAGCAGTAACAAAACAATGACATCTTGAAATTTGTAAGAGATGGATAAAACTAGAAAAAAATATTCTGAGTAAGATAACCCAGACATAGAAAGACAAACACTCAATCATAAGTGGGTATTAAACAAAGCAAAGGATAACCAGCCTACAGTCCACAACCCTGGAGAAGACAGGAAACAAGGAGAACCCTAAGAGAGATATACATTGATCCCCTAAAATGGTGGTATGTGGTGGATGGGGAGTGTGGTAAGAGAGTGGGGAGTGGAAAAGGGGAGTGGGGAGGAGAACATGAGGGATTGGGAATGTCAAGTTGGGTGAAGGAAAGAGAAGGAGAGCAAGGAAAGAGATACCATGCAAGAGGGAGCCATTATGGGGTTAGCGAGAAACCAGGCACTGGGGAAATAGCCAGGAATTCACAAGAATGAACCCAGCTAAGAATCTAAGCAATAGTGGAGAGGTAACCTAAAATACCCTTCCCCTGTAATCAGATTGATGAATACCTTAATTGTTATCGTAGAACTTTCATCTAATAACTGAAGGAAGCAGATCCAGAGATCCACAGCTAAGCACTGGGCCATACTCTTGGAGTCCAGTCATAGAGGGAAGAACAATTTAATAAGCAAAGGGGTCATGGCCATGATGGGGAATCCCACAGAAACATATAACCCTAGCTAGTGAGAACTCACTGACTCAGGACTGACAGTTGGAGAACGTGTATAAGACTGAACTAGGCCCTCTGAATGTGGGTGTGAATGTGGGTGACAGTTGTGTGGCTTGGGCAATTTGTGGGGACACTGGCAGTGGAATCAGTATTTATCCCTAGTGCATGAACTGGCTCTTTGGAGCCCATTCCCTATGGAGGGATACCTTGCTCAGTCAGGACATGGAGGGGAGGGCCTTGGTCCTTCCTCAAGCTATGTGACAGTTTATTGACGTCCCATGGGAGGCCTTACCCTCTCTGAGGAGTGGATGGGGCTGGGGTGGGGGAAAGGTGGGGAGATCAGAAGGACAGGAGGGATAGGGAACTGGGATTGGTATATTTAAAATATGATTGTTTAAAAGAAAGAACAAATAGGCTTTTAAGGGACAATAGTAAAATATAATAAAAATAATTAAAAACAGCATATTAAATGAAATAAACTAGGAACAGAAAGATCAGTATCACAAAATTTTATTTATATATGGAATAAAAAAATCATTGATTTTTGTATAAGCAGAGAATGATATGATAGATATTGAGAATGGAGGGAGATCTTCATTAAGGGACACAAAAATCCAATTAGGTAGACGAATGAGCTCCAGAGGTCTATTTTAAAACATAGTGACTATTACATGAAAAATGGTATTATGTAAGAGAGGAAAAGCATGAGCTAAAATGTTTTATTTTAATTAGTTAGATTTAATTATTTCAGCATGTATAGTTATTTTACTTTTTTTTTTTTTGGTTTTTTGAGGCAGGGTTTCTCTGTGGCTTTGGAGCCTGCACTGGAACTAGCTCTTGTAGACCAGGCTGGTCTCGAACTCACAAAGATCCGCCTGCCTCTGCCTCCCGAGTGCTGGGATTAAAGGCGTACGCCACCACCGCCCAGCATAGTTATTTTACTTTTAAAAATTTATTATATGTGTATAGGTATTTTGTCTGTCTGTATGCCTATGTACCATGTACGTACCTGGTGCTTATGGAGGCCAGAAGAGGGAATGGGCACCCTAAGAACTAGAGTTGCAAGCTAACATGTAGGTGCTGAAAACCTAACCCAGGTCCTCTGGAAGAACAAACCTTCATCTCTACCATTTATGCATATACATATATATATGTATATGCATATATATTTTAAAGCATTGTGTTGTTTGTGATAAACACAATTTTATATGGAATCTAGACAAAATTAAATAATTGTAGGTAATTAGATAATAATCAATTTGCAAAATAACATAGTATATTAGTGTACTATGTATCAGATGTTGCTTGAAAATCTTTATTAATTTTAAATCACTGTCTTTTTAAAAGGGTATTTGTTTTTATTTTTTGGGTATGTAAGTCTCTCTCTCTCTCTCTCTCTCTCTCTCTCTCTCTCTCTCTCTCTGTGTGTGTGTGTGTGTGTGTGTGTGTGTGTGTGTATATGCAGGTAGCCACAGAGGATAGCAGAGAATATCAGAATCTCTTGGAGCTGGTATTACAGGTGGCTGTACAGGATGGTACTAGGAACCAAACTCAGATCGTCTAGAAGCAAGCCCAGAGCTGTCTTTCCAGTTCTGAAATTCTGTCTGTTTAAATATCATTATCACTTCCTTGTTTTGTGACAGTGGATATTGAGTCTCAGATACATTACAGAATTTGCTTCAGAAGAGCTGGAACTTGATCCAACAGAGAGTGGCTCAGAGTCTTCTCTCTTGTTCATGATCATCTGTGGCATCCCAAGTTATAGCATTCTTTATATTTCGTGTGATTGTACTTATAACATTAACATGAGGTACCTAGCTATGCTTTTTCTGATTTTCCTTTATAATAATTTGAAGGTATCTTCTACCATGATTTTTGATATATATGAACTTAATTACAGTCTTTGCTTATTTATCCCAGAAAGGAGATAAATTAGGAAAGCCATTTTGTTCTCAAACAACGGAATGAAACTTTCTCTAAAGAATGTCCCAAACCAAATTTATTAATTGTCTTAAGAATAAAGAATCAGTTAATCTGCAAGGACAGGTTAAAAGATCATTGTATTGTCCACATTCTACCTGCAAAATGACAGCTTAAGTTTTGTCTTTTCTGTCCATTTCAAGGTCCAGTTTTCAAGGATGATTATACCTTTATTTACTTTGGGGTGGGCTCATTTTATATACATAATCATGCCTGAGAATATATGGCTAAAGATGGACACTACTGCTCTCCATTTTGTAAATAAAGTATTGGTCTCAGAGGGAGTGGGTTAGAGTATCCTGTTTGTAGCATTGCTAGACTAACTATGAAGTTAGAAAAAAGTAAAAGCCGCAAAGATCTAATGGAAAAGAGACGCATGATAATTAAATGTGGAAGGGAAGCAGGAGATTCGGAGAAAAGTCGAGATGCCGAGGTCTGGAAGGTGGAACTGGTATCCCACAGTGCTGAGACGTCTGACTCACTCCATCTCTTATTTGTAAAAACCACAGTTTGAAGGAGTTTCCCAGAACTGACTCTGCTTGGATGCTCCCTAGGCATCAAGGAAATAAACAATTAAGTCTAGTTCTGGCCACATCCTTTGTCTCCTGGCATCTGTGTCATCTCTCCATCCTCCAAATTTTTGGTAGTATTTCTGAAGTTAATTACTCATTTTCTCTTTGCATCCGCTCATCTCTGTACATGCAGCTCTCACTCCAGCCAGCATTTGCTGTGGACTTCAACACCCAGGAAGCCACTTACTCAGTTTTGGGAGACCACACGAAGGTTCCTAATGTGCCAGTCCCAGCTCTGTTTGCCACAGTTATGTTCTTCTGTTCTCTTTCTCACTTCCAAGCCTTCCTTCCAGTATTTCATAATGGACTTAACTAACAAAAACACCAGATCATTAGAGTCAACTGCACAGAAAAATAAGCTTGGACAGTTTACTCTGAAATAGCCCCAGCCTACCTCTTCAACTTCCTTTCTTTTATTAATGGGCTGCAAATTAGCTCCTACTCCAACAGCTTACTAAATGTGGCCCCATAACTTCTACTGGCTCAACTTATGACTCAAATGGAGTCTTCCATCCTTTGTCAAATCAATAGTTTTATCCGTATCTTTCTTCCACTTCTAAAACCTTGTTACATGTCTTCCTCTTTTTGTTTTTTTCCTTGTCTTTCCTAGTGATCTCTCTCCATCTGTCTCAATGTATATTGAGACACCATTGAGGATTGGCTCTTTGATCTCTTCTTCTCCATTTTCTTTTTCTCTTATGGACTAAACTGGGAACCATCCCACCTCATGTGTCAGAAAGATGTGAAGACCTACTTTCCAGTAGCTTAGGATGTGACCTTATTTGGAAATACTGTCGTGGTAGAGGTAGTTATCTAAGATAACATGAACTCATACTGAATCAGAGAGGGCCTGAATCAAATGCTACTGGTGTCCCCAAAAGATAAGAATTACTTAGTGTAGACACCCATTTAGGAAAGACAGCCATGTAAACACAGCAGAGGTTAGAGCTGGGTTGTTATAAGCCAAGAGCACCTGGGATTCCAGAAAATGCAAATTTGACATCCATGAAAACTAAAGCCTGCTTAGTCCATTCCTTTCTTTCCTGTTAATCCTTTGCTTCATTTCTGTACTAACCTCTCCTCTCCTTGATTCCCCTTCCCTTCCTTCTATTCTTTATTTTTGCTTTGCTTTTGTGTTTCATGTATAACATCTGTTCTATGACTTTATTTATTATGATATCTTGGTCACTGTCAAATGTCCTATATTCCAGTACCAAACTTTCCATTTTTGTGTACTAAAAGCAACAGAAACACAGCATATACAAAACAGAACTCAACCGTGCTCTTTTAGTATTCTATAGCAAGTTATATTATCCAATACTGGCAGCCATTTCATTTTCATCTTTATTGCAACTGTAACTTCTCCCATTGGGACCTGAGGATCTATACTCATCTTTAGATCTGGTGGGTCTTTGTGACTATCATTACCAGTGAAGCGATTGAGTCCAAAATTGACTTTTGTGTATTTTTCATGTCAGGGTCATACAAATATCATTCATTCCCACCTGATCCCTTTGGAACAGTTGCTATTGAATTCAACCTACCATGCTACCTAGGCAAGACTACACTGTCTTGGGGGAGCCACATATAGGTGATCAGATCAGTAACCCTCCCCAGCACTTGAAAGAGGAAATCAGACTCAACCACCATTTGATTACACCACATGAGACATTCTGAGCAAGACCCATGTAGTTTAGCTTCCATAAGGGATGATGCTAAAATATGTCATTTTAAATCACTGAATTTAAATCGCTGAGTACATCACTATGAGACAATAGATTACTGGGACCATTGAGTAGCTTGCTTAATGAAACATTTACTAAATTACATTTATAATAATTCTACTCATCTGGAATTCTACCTTCCAAATTATTTTGCAAATTTATTCAATTTTTTAAATCTTGCTAGTTTATCTCATGACTTTTAGTGATTATATTCTCTTTTTATAAGCCATGTACCTGCCTTATTGAAGCCCTTGCTATAATGCATATGAACAATGATGAATATGTAAAATAACATTTATTCATCTCATTCATTCATTTATTTCTGCAACATGTATTCCCTTCCAATGTTACTTTATTTGTGAGGAAATAGTGAACATATAACCTTTCTCAATTAAAACTCTCCATAATAAAAGCCATTATCACTAATCTAATGAGTTTGCAGAATCTTTTGAGAGCAACTTCAGTAATAAAAGTGGAACACATGTTCATGAAGCTGGGACTTCAGTTGTCATGTATGTGTTTTTACTGTACTTTCACAATAACACTGGAAAGTAGCATTTATTGTTCAGTAAATGGATATATTTCTCACCCAAGTTTATGAAGAATTAATCAAATTCCTCAATATAGATCTAAATCCATTGATTCTAGAGTTTTGTTTTCTTTCCATAGACACACATATTGTCTTCTCTTACTATTGCTAGTCAACTAGTGACAAGTGCACTTCCAGTATTGCCATATCAGGCAGATGTTCAGTGATGGGCATATCTGAATGGGCCACTGTAAACCCTGACAACTGTCCTATCGATTTTTTTCCCTTGGGTGCTTAGTGTACTGTGCCTTATTTCTCTTTCATACAATTATTTTGAGGAATTTGCAAGTTGAGATTTCATGAGAATTTTGTAAAATGAGACCAAATGGAGAAATCCTCATTAGAGATAATTCTGCATTCATATGGGGCACACAGGGGGAAAATCACAGCTGAACATGGACGAGCCGTGGCATCTGTGTGAGGGTCTGTGTGTCTGTGCACATGTGAGAACCCAGGCACATGTGCTCTCTGCAGAATGAGGAATCTGGGGCTGAAGTCGTTCTGCTGCAACTGGGTGTTTTTATTGTCTGCGTGTCCATGTGTTCTTAGGTACACATGTGGCTTCTCCATGGGTGTGCCAGTCCTCTCTGTGTATGGGTTTCTCTGCACATGTGGGACTGCGAGAGGAAGAGCCAACTTCGAAATAGCTTTTCCAGACTTCCCTCCAGGACGCAAACTGAAGTGAAAGTGATGCCGGGAGCCCAGCTGAAATTAGCCCCTGATAACTGGGAAATCTGGAAGACTCAGGAAACGGACTGCGCAACCCTTCTGGTGTTTGCCGCTTGTCTTTCTAGTATTATACAATCTTTTCTCCACTTCCACATAATTATTGATCTGTTCAGGTCCGTGGTTTTTTTTTCTTTTTCATTTTTATCAAACTAATAATCATTTCTGTGTTTCTGCCTCTAAAAAGAAAAAAAACTGATCTGTGAAATCCAGGGAAGACATCTAGAAATGTCTACTGAAGGCTGCTGGCCCTGATCTCTGTTTTACCACACTGAATCGTCAGGAAATCTCCATACCAGGTGTTATATTCTGCAGCTTCACCCCCGCCAAAGTCCCCGAATCAAAAGGTAACACCACAGTGGGATGAAAGGCACAGTAACAGAGTTATTTATGAGAGAGCATGAAACAAGTCAATTATCTGAGTGAATTGGTTAAAATATAAGCTTTTTGTGCGCTATATCAAAGTAAAATTTGCAATATGTTTGGCAAGGTGAGGCACTGACAGAAAATATCTGAAAATATTGAATGGAAAGTTTATACAAACACCCATTTTATAATGTTCTTTTCCAAATATTTTAACTGATATGTACTTTGACTGATAACCTTGATATTTGAAACAAAATGCTGTTTTTTTTTACATTTCTGTGGCTGTTGGGTAATTAAGGAAAGTGCATTTGAGGGAGAGAGAAAGCAGAAAAAAGAAGCAGAGAGAGGATATTGACTCAACATGCCTAAGAAGTATTGATACAGCTTTATTCTTCTGTTGAATGCAGCAATTAGAGTGGGAACAGTAGTGAGCACTTAACTTGGAAAGAGAGGAAGCATACTGTGCTATTTGTGGGGGTAAGTAAGCCTGAGACTGGCTGTAATATGTGCATGAAGTATTTAGGAGCACACAAGATCCAGCTGAGGTCACCTGGGTGCAGTTTCATGTAGGCAGTTCTAGAACGTGATTTCAATTTTAGCAATTGGAACTTTTGTTCCAATTATTATTATACTTTATATAGAGAAAAAGCTGTATTATACTTTATATAGAGAAAAAGTTGAGTTCATAGAAGATGTTCAATATGGACAAGTAGCAAAAGGAACTACAATGGGCAAGTCAAGACACTGAAGTTGATGACACAATGGCTCCACTCCAGGGTGGCATGGGACAGGGAGAATAACCAATTGCCCCACCGTTAGCACAAATACAAATTATGCACAAGGTCATATTTATTTCCATTTCTCAATTCTCTGTTCACTATATAGACTCTGGAGGGAATGTCACCTAAGTTAAGCACAGTAAGGCACAGGTTGTTATTGTTGGTAGACTACTCTTTTATGAGTTTGATTAACTTGTGACAGGTTTCTCCCAATTATGACAGTAGAAATACATAGACACATCAAGAACTGTCTTTTGATGGACAAGACACTGACTTCTCTCTGGGAAGAGCCTAACTATTATTCTAAAGCCATGTCCTTATGAAGAAGTAATCTATGGAGTGAGCAAAATATCAATGAATCTTTCCAACTTTTCGCTAACACTAAAATGTTATCCTGGCTTCTTAAGAACGTGTTCTTTGCCTACTCTGCTGCTATCGTCCTGGATTGCTGGTGTACAGTTTGTGATTCTGTGATGAGTGCTAAGAGGAAATAAGAAACACAAAAAGTTCAAAATTAAATGAGGTTTGTTCAAATTTTAGCACATTTTGTACAATGATTAGCTGTGACCTGTAAGAGGTCTGGATTAGGCAGAGACCTTGCACCAATTTCACAGAGTTGAGATATCACAAAGCATGTGATATTTTGAAATTATTGTGGTTAAATGGAATGCACTCTTAAATACAACACCGGTTATAAATCAAAACAACACAGACTAGAAGATTTAGAAAGACTTTGTATAAATAGTATTGCTTATTATCCTACCTTATTTATCCTAGGACATTTTGTTGATATTTTGATATTATGACTCAAAGAACATTTAATCAGGAACTGTTTATTCCTTTTCTATTGCTTAGCATGACACTTTTCAATGCCAGACTGTTCTCCATTAACCCAAACCACCCAGCTACCTACCATCCGTGTTCACTGGGATGCTGCTTCAGTATCTCACACTAGAGTCATCTGCCATTAAACTTTCTGAATCATCTCTCCTTCAGGATTTTCTACCTCAGTCAATGGTTCTATTTTACACTCAGACTTTGAAGCCAAAACTGTAGGAATTTCTTGACATTTCTTTTTCTATTATCAAACTTTTAATTTGTCTAAACTGTTCTAAAATCTCAACATTTATTTTTACCATGAGCATGAAAACACTGCTCTTTAGCATATGATTTTATTGATAAACAGTTTATTTTTATCCATGAAAGCTCTATTATCTACCTTTCCTACTTTTTATATATAAACTTCTTACTATTTCTAGCCATGGGTTTCTTCAAATTTATGTTGCCTCATATTTGATAAGATAATCCCTTTTGAATGCCCTCCTCTCCTCCCATTCCCTTCACCTAAGTCCCATTCTACCCCCATCCACTCCTCAGAGAGGGTAAGGCACATTACTTGGGGAAGGTCCAAGGCCCTCCCTACTATATCTAGGCTGAATAAGATATCCACCCAAAGAAAATGGGTTCTTTTAAATTATTTCTTTTCTTAAATACCTTTCTTATTAATTGCATGTTCCAGACTTGTCTCTTACATCTTTTTCCATGGTTTCCATTTATTTTTCTATTCCACGTTTTAAGAAATAAACTGCGGGCTGGAGAGATGGCTCAGTGGTTAAGAGCACTGACTGGTCTTCCAGAGGACCCGGGTTCAATTCCCAGCACCCACATGGCAGCTCACAACTGTCTGAAGATCCAGTTGCAGGGGATCTGACACCTTCACACCAATGCACATAAAAAAGTTAAATAAACAATAAAAATATTTTTTAAAAAGAAATAAACTGCATTGTACTTTTCTGACCTGTTGAAATTTTATTTTGACAATCTAATTTTAAATTTAGTCTGATGCTCTATTGTACTATATGTCAGTGAAGTCAAAAGTGCTGTTGTAACTATGGACTTCTTTCCAAGCTGTTTCTTACAAACTGAGTTTTGAACTCTTGCTGTTCTGCATTTTATGCTTGACTCCTGTTCTTTTGGTTTACTCTCCAACTTAGAGTTCTATTTATTACCTTCGACTTGGTCATGGAAATTCCTGAATGCTTTGTAAGGTACTATGTGCATCTCTTAGACCCTCCAGGGACTTCTCAGCATGTATATTGTTTACCATCATGTGTTGTTGACCAAAAATTACAGTATGAAAGAATCCCCTGGTATATTGCTAATAATTTCTTTTGTGTTTTAGTGACTCCTTTCATACATGAGGAACCCTTAAGTGAAGTAGTAATAGTAAGTTAAAAATAGAAAACACAATCGCTCCTTTCTCCCTGACCCTGCATTAACGATGAGTGTCATAAGACCAGGCAGCTCTTCACAATGCTGTAAATTCCGTAAGAGCAGGCATAGTGTCTAAATGTAAGGTGGGATGCCTCACTTCTGTTCTAAGCTAGGTCGGAACAATACAGCTGACAATATTAAATACTTTGTGAGTATTTAAGAGGACACATCTGCTGCAGACGCTCTTTGAGAAGTTAGAGACTAGACACAGAGGAAAGTATTTCCAAAAGTTATTGGTACATGCAGAAAAAGCTATCCCCTTTCACAGCCCCGTCTCTGAATCTCATACAGCTCATGCTCTCTGCTATTTCAAACCCATCAGCAGTGGTGCATGGTGGTCAAGAGTCTGGGTGCTAAGGTCAGATGATTGTGGAGTTCAATTTCTGCTTCAGTCCACAGGAACTTTCACCCACACAGTGACCTATCATAAAAAATTATGGAAAGATCATGACTTTTACTATTTTACTATTGTACATTTTACTCTTTTACAATTTTTTACATTTTACTATTCTCTCGACCTTGGTCTATTCCTGCAGTTTAGCCTCAATGCTCTCATAATCTGGGACTCTGACTGATTTCAGCTGATAAAAGACCTCAGCGGGGAATGTGGAGAATGAGATGCAGGGTGTATGCCCCCCCCCCCACTTTTTGCTAAGATTTTTTTTTTTTAGACAGGCTACATCTTTTTACAAAGGGATTTTCTGGAAGACAGTCTTCCTTCACTCAACTCTCTTTCTGGATTTTAGAGATCATTCCCATCTTTCCAACAGTGCAATTACCACACACACACACACACACACACACACACACACCCCCCCCCCACACACAAATAAAAAGAATTAGCAAAGAGTTCTTTGAGGCCAGACGTTGTAGCTAAGTGGTAGAGTCTTTCTGTAATATGCTCGGGGTCTTGAATTCCACCTCCAGGCTTGCCAGTCAAACGAAGTGATATTGCATATGAAGAAATAGCACCTACTCAGGACAGGAACACACAGCACTTTTAGTGATTCAGCAGTTTCTACCTCCAGGGGTATACAAGCAAGACATATCTACATAAATAGAATAAATACAAACGACGCTGGAATGTCAAGTTCTAGAAGGAACCGGTAAGATGAAGTCACAGACTGTAGCTTTCCTTATTTGTAATACTACTGTTTACTTCCATGGACACACAAGCCAAGAGAGGCTGCCCAGTGGCAGTCCTAAACCAGTGGTACCTAACACCCTGAAGCTTCATTCATTCATGATCTTAATGCTGAACACAGCTTGGTACAAGCAGGAGTTTCAGACATCTCAGCAACAGATGTAAGGAAATACTTGTCTGCTCTAGCAAAAATGTGGTTGCCATAGGCCGCCATGGTAAGAACCAGAGGACACCATGCTGATTAACGGAAACCAGATGCTCTGGTAAAGGAAGCCGTGGATAAATATGAATTATTTTCAGCTGAGTGACCTTCAATTGTCTCCCTTAGTGTTGAGCCCTGCTTTGCTGCCATAATATCTCCTTGGGTACTTGGAGAAGTGAGCAACAAAGGGGCAGCACTGTAGAGTGCTTTATGGAAGACTTGCACAGGGGTCCCCTGTGGGCTGTGAGAGAAAGGGAGGGAGGAGAAAAGAGGGAGAGAAAGCCAGAAAGCACAGGAGAAAGACTGAGAATGAACTCAGGATCAAAACAAAAATCACAGAGAATGCAGTTATGAGAGTAGAGTCCTGGCTAGGAACCAGAAGTCCTGGGTTCCAGTCCTTATTTTAGTATTGACTCATTGTGACATGTGGAGCCAATTCAAAATATCATTAGTATTAATCCATTCCCTTAGGCTCATTATGCTAAAAGTTGTCTGCCATTGCAGTGGGGCAAGTCTTTGTAAATTTCCTGGCTTCCTGGGGTATCATGAGACTTCTTAGTAAAATGGTCCATTTCTCTAGTCTCAAAACTCCATGTGTGATTGCTTCATTATCTTTTTGTTCTGGCCCAGAGTTAAACATCCAGAGGGCGCAGAGCCATTTTCACTCTTTCACTCTGCATTGCATTTCCTGAGACTTTCTCTTGACCACCTTCCCCTTTATTGAACCACTTTCCTCAGCCAAAATGATGGCACCTTGGTAAGTACCGTCTGCATTTTGCCTTTCAAAAATGGGTGCTGTTGCCAGAAACAGTGGTAAATTGTTTTGGGGGAAGATAACGTCCTAAAGAGAAGAATCACTGGTAGATGTTCCTTCTCTTTTACTGGGTCTTGCTAAATTATTCTCAGTTTCAATGGCAACAAAACATCTCCATCTGACTGGGTTTCCAAACTCAGACTTTTTCTCAGTCTCCTTTCAAGTTCCATTCTACTTCATCCCATTCCACTTTAAACCATTTCTCTTTTGCTGGAAATCCTGGTCGGCAGTGTCTTGTCCTCTGTTCAAGCTTACCATTAGGCAGCAATAACTACCTGTTAAGAGAACAGGAAATGTTTGTTTTAGGAGCTGTGACTGAAGCCAAATCCCACCCACTTACACCCTCCAAACAAGCATTTCTTTCTGCTTTTCTCATTTAATCTATACATATATGACTTTATGTGGCCATATAAAAGTTAGGAACCACAGTGAGAGAAAACATTTTTATTTCTGAGCCTGGCTTGCTTCACTCAGTATGACTATCTCCAGTTGCATCTCTTTGCCCACAAATAGCATATCTTCATTTTTCTTTTACATAAGTATGGTTACAAAGTATGGTTTGTGTTCATGTGTGTCTGTGAAAGCTTGTTATTGAACACCTGGGCTAGTTTTATAACTCAGATATCATATGTAGTTCTATAATAAACACTTAATGGCAAGTGGTATTTTGATTTGCTGCTTATTAGGCAAACGCTCAGAGGTAGTATAGCTAGAGCATATGGTATATTTATTTTTAGCTTTCCTTAGGACTAGTTTACATTCCCACTAGCAGTGTAAGAGAGTTCTCTTTTGTGCACATCCAAGAAGGCATGCATCACTTCAACAAACACTCATTCCATCAATCATTTCCACCTTGTTGGTAATATAGCTTTTGCATCTAGATAATTTCCTCAAAGCACACAAGCATGCTACTGTTTCTTACAACTTAAAAATGGAATACACTCATTATCTAGGGTGACATACCAGCCACTGGATGGCTTTTTTTTTGTTTTGTTTTTTGTTTTTTGTTTTTTCGAGACAGGGTTTCTCTATAGCTTTGGAGCCTGTCCTGGAACTAGCTCTTGTAGATCGGGCTGGTCTCGAACTCACAAAGATCCCCCTGCCTCTGCCTCCCGAGTGCTGGGATTAAAGGAGTGCGCCACCACTGCCTGACCACTGGATGGCTTTAAACAATCAAAATTTATTTCTTCCAATTCAATTGGTAGATTTCGTTTCTACTGGAGTCTCTCTCCTTGTTTTACATATGGCTGGTCTCCTTGTGATGTTCTCATATGTCCTTCCTGTGTGTATGGACATTCCTGTTGTCTTTCTGTCTGACAGAATCTTCTTCCCCTTATAAGCAAACCAGTGGTATTGGATTAAGTCACCCTAACACTCCCCATCCTAGTTCAGTTACCACTTTAAAGACCCTACTACAAATATAGCCATGTGCTGATGTACTGAGGGTACCACATATTCTGTATAAGAAAGGGGATAGGCATAATTCATTGCATAGTATAAGCATAATACTAACTCTCTCTCTCTCTCTCTCTCTCTCTCTCTCTCTCTCTCTCTCGATTTACCGAGTATGTAAGGCACCTTTCTGAGACATAGGCCCCTATTTCATCAGTCTCCATCCATCTTGTTAGCTCTAAGAAATACATGCTTGGTACCATTGTTATTGTCTGTGAAATTTCTAGCTATGTCTGTGTGCATATATAAACTGGAAACCTTGTGGGACTGGGAGGAACACTGAAGAGGAACATCAAGAGGAAACACCGAAAAGTAATAACAAGGAACAGCGAGAAACATTAAAGGGAAACATCAAGAGAACATTGGAAAGAGCATAGAAAGAATAAATGGGATATTATAAAAAGACTTATGTGAGTTAATTTATTTACCCTCAGACCATTTAGTCAGTTTTACCTGCTATAGTGGTCCTTCTGATTTCTGAGAGGTTTAGGGGGTTGGCGCCCCAACATAAACCTCAATCATGTATATGCACAAATATATGGATTCCACCTGCTGAGTCTGGCTGTTTTTGGTGTTGTTGCTCTTCTTGTTTGTGTGTATATAGTTTCAGGGCTAAGCACTTTATATTGAACAACCAATTAGGGATAAGAGAAGCTAGCTCTCCCTCTTTCAGCAGTCTTCAGTTGCTTCTGGTTCTGGGGCTAGGGGTGTGATCCCAAGAGATACCCCCTTAGCATTATTGTGTCTACTGATACTAGCACTGCTCAGATCTTGTTCATGTAGTCATTTTTATGAGAGACTGTTTCAAAGCAGATGTTTTTGGCACTGGGCTCCCTATACTGAGTGTATCTCTGCATTGTACCTAGTTGTGATTTCTTGTGGGTCTCCATTTGATGTAAAGGGAGGTTTTGATGAGGGGTGAGAGCCATACTTATCTGAAAAAGGTGACTCACAAAACCTGTTTTTTTTTTTAATTACAAAATCTTGACGTCTATTCAATAATGTATTTGAAAATTTGTGCATTTGTTTCAATTTATCTGAGTTCATTTCCACAACCTAAACCCTCCAAAATCTAAATACCTCCAAGTGTATTTAATTCAATATGACTTAACATTACTTAAATTGAATTTCTAAAAAAATCAATTTCATAATTTGACTAACTCTAACTCATTTAATTTTTTAAGAATGTCATAGTATTATAACTCTTAAGCTCATTAACTTTTTCACAATTCAGTATTTTTCATATGTGTTTTGCTTTGTTAGGTTCCCATCCCCTGCATCTTGCAGTATAATCTCCTTTCTGGCCCACTCACCACGCAGTATTCACCATTTCTACCTTGCTCTATTGTCTCCCCACCACCACCTTCCTAGAGTCTCTCTTTTTACCATCACACAGCCTCGTTCTACTTTTCTGGACTTTCCTCACATTTACTCCCACCTAGATATGCATATTTAACAGTTAAAAGACTAGGATCCACATGTAAGACAAAAAAATTTCAGAGCCTGGGTTATTTCACTTAAAAATAATGTATTCCAGGTCTTTTTGCCTTCCTGTGTGCAGTGGCACAGTCCTTTAGCTATCCTTCCTCTTTTAGTATGATTAATGTCATAAAAACCCAGACACTCTTCTCTATCCATCTATCTATCTCTTAATGAGCACACTAGCCTTATAATTTTAAATGTCATTATATACTACATTCCAAAATTTGTGTGTAGCCTTTTTCTCCTGAATTTCAAATACCCATGTATTCATAGATCCATATTATATGAAGGATTGAATTCATAATCACAGTCTAAAGTTGCCCCTGTGGAATCTTCCTCACCTCAGTTTTCAGTGTCTTTATCTTTAAGGTTGCTTGGATCAACAATATCGAATCATCCTGACTCCTTTGAGTCTGTATCTTATTCATCACAAAATCCTGTTGGCACTACTATAAAAATGTCTTTAGAATCACAGCACATTTCACTATCTTTATTACTATTAATTTGAGCCAAGGCATGCTCTTCCCCCACTTGGATTACTATAACTGCCTCCCAAGTGGTCTCCTTGATTCCACACTTGCTCTATAAAGTCTATTTTCAGCATGGAAGCCACAGCTATGCTTTTAAAATACAAATAAGATCACGTCACCTTTTGATCTAGACTCCTCTAGTAGCTACATATATCAGCCACTCAAAAAGCCAACCCTTGAAATGAAAGAGCCTTGATAATCCGCTGTTTCTATATTTTTAGAAATCTTGTCTTCTCATATTCTCTCTCTAACTTACTGCCATGGTCACATGGGTCTCATCTTTGCTATTCTAGAACACAGAAAGGGCATTCTTGCCTTAATGAGCTAGAAGTTCTGCCTGAGGTATTCTGTCTTCAGACACCTTTATGCATTACTAATTTGTGTTTCTTTTGGCTTTGCTCAAATTACATGCTTCAACCAGGTTTGCCCTGAGTATATTTTCCAGAACTGTGTATTGCTGCAATCCAATTTCATCCTTGTGAGGCTCCTGACTGGTTCATTTTACCTATTTTATAGGATTTATTACAATCAACTTCACTGTACAATTTGTTTAAGTTATATCTCAAAATTAATATTTTAATTCTCAAAGGGATAGTATTAAGGAGGTAGAACCTTGGAAAGTAGTCAAGGAGAACCTTTGAAAGTGGTCAAGGAGGACCTTTATGAGTGGTGGTCATGTCCTTATTAAAAAGGCTTCTAGAATCCTCCTGCCATGAGAGAATGTTCTATTTTATCCATCTTGGAGGATTCATTGCCTTCAACTACATTTTACAATTGGAGTTAATCATTATATCAACATTTTATGTAAGCAGAGACTGCTCGTTCATTTCCCAGCTGCCCAGACCTGAATAATCACACAGAAACTATATTAATTACAACCCTGCTTGGCCAATGACCCAGGCATATTCCTAGCTAGCTCATAAATCTTAAGTTAACCCATTTCTATTAATCTATGTATCACTATGAGACTGTGGCCTACCAGTAAGGTTCCCTCGTCCTTTTCCTTTGGCAGCTGCATGGCCTCTCTGACTCTGCTTGCTCTCTCTTTGCATCTCGGTTTGGATTTCCCACCTGATTTTACTCTGCTAAGCCATTGGCCAAAAGAGCTTTATTCATCAACCAATAAAAACAACACATATATAGAAGATATCTCACATCAATTTTATTTTCATCTACTATATAAAAAAATCCAGAAAGGCATTTTTCAATATATTTACAAAAATATTGTGAATTCATAGACTATGTCCTACAAATGATAGTTGTTCACTGAATGCAGGCTGAATGATGAGCGATTTGTAAAGGAATCTAGAGAAGGGAGTCCATACAATTGGGGGAATATTCTGTTACTGTGCTCTGCTCTGCTGATGTGACCAAAAATGCTGCTCATAGTCTCTCTGATGCCTAGAAGGACAATCTGGGAGAATTATGAGGAGATACTACAAGATCACATTTATCTAAAGTCTCTTGTTAGAGTAACTCTCACTGGAAGAGTTTCCAGACCAAAATCTCTTAATTTCCTGACATTTTCTTCTACTTACATTGTCCTTGTTCTGCCATGGGATTCTATGCATGACCACTGTCCTTGAGGCACTGGCTATCCTGGGTCTGCCTTTTCCCACACCTGACACTACCATTCTACAAGTATCATTCCATACCTCAGTCCCAGTTCATGCTCTCATCCTTCCACAGTGAGCTTTATAGAACTCACAGTCAGGTCAAGTTATCTAAAATGGGTGCCTATCACATTCCACAGCTTTGCTAAGGTCTGTGATGCAAATATTCCCCGACACTGTGTGAATATATGTCACTGTGATTGGCTTTTTAGAGAGACTGACTGGCCTATAGCAGGCAGGATAAGATTAGGTGGGAGAGCCGGACAAGGAGAATTCTGCGACGAGGAGGGGTGGAATAGGACTGAGCATGCCAGACTGAGAAATGGTACCAAATCATGTGGCAAAGCATAGATAAGAAAATATGGGTTAACTTAAAGTATAAGAGTTAGCTAGTTAGAAGCCTGAGCTATTGACCGAGCATTTATAATTCATATTCAGCCTCTGAGTCAGTTATTTGGGAACTGGCAGGTGGAAGAGAAATGTCTGCTTATAGGTCTGAACGTTTGTTTCCGCTCAAAATTAATATATTAATACCAAAGTGACAATATTAAGAGACGAAGCCTTTAAAAGTGGTCATGGGATACCTTTACAAAGGGTATTAATGCTGTAAAATTCCTTGCTCCTCTGCCTGGGAGAACATGGTTACTACCTATTATATTGGAATAAAATTTTTACCAGGCCAAATCTGATTTGGTCTTAGACTCTTCAACCTCCAGTCTTGCTCGAAATACATTTCGGCTACTTAAAACCCACCTTGGTGTTTCCTATTATAGCCTTAATAGACCCAGACAGGCAACACAACATTCCAACTGTCATGTTCTTTCCAAAGATGTTTACTAGCATTTATAGTGACACCTAAATTTATATCCCATCCTCGTATCTTAGGTAGCTTCCAAAGACTGCTTATTGGAGTCTAAATAGTATGCTTTAACAGTACAGGCTGCCTAGAATCTAGCCACATCAGCCTCTTTCGCTTCATTTCTTACTTTTCTCCATTGCATACCTTAAATGCTAGACAAGAAGCAGAGTTGGGGGTTCATTTAACAGACATAGATTTCTTATGTCTGTGCCTTCCTTATATTAATTCCATCTGGGATGTCTTTTATCCCCATCATGCCTCTTTAAATTCCTTCTATTTCACACTGACCTTAAACCTCATCTTCCTTAGGAGTTTCCCTGGAGCCTCTTTCAGGGAACACCGTAGTGCAATGAGCCTCTCCTTCAAGCATGATCACCTCTGCCTTCTCTTGTATCAATTCACATGCTTGTTTTTTTATCTTTACATATTCCATACAGTGAGTGTTCTTCATAAAGTTGTAGTTTCTTCCCACAACTCTGCTTCACAGTTCTTAGTCTGATACCCAAATCCTCAGAGACACTAAGTTCTGAGTCTGTTAACAAATGCTAAATCCCAGGTTTCTAATTTTGTCTATGAGCCTGTTGAAGTCTAACTCTTTGTGTCTTAAAATGCTTTGCTGTTCTGTTCTCAGATCTTATCTATCAGTTGCCTTCCCCTCTGAATCCGCAATTGATCTCATTCTTTGAGCTACCCAGTGGTGAAAGAGTATACGCTAATAATGGGAAGTATGTAATTTCCTCACTATACACTCACCAACTGGTTCATGTACCTTTAAATAGATGTATAACACTTCCGTATTGTGGGCTGTTGTGGGCAGATAACTAAAATGCCTTCATATGTTCCTTTTGCATAGACATTGAGCTCTAAGTGGCACTTGTTAAGGACTAAGCAAGCCTTACTGCTTATCTTTGGAGATCAGATGTACTTCAGTCACTATAATCCTCTTTTTAAAATATCTTCTCCTGATGTAAAAAACACCGGTCTCGGTATTGCCAGAAGCGTAGGAGGGTTGGAGTGGTGTGCAATTCTTTCGCTTTGACTCCTTCTAGTCACAACTGGAATCTTCTTGGTCTCGAGTGGAGAGGAAGAAAGGTGTTGGTAGTGCATATTTCCTAAAAGAACAAACAATGCATCGACAGGACTGATGATGAGCACTCATTTCAGTAGTCTCATTCTTCCGTTCACGCTAACACTTGAAAAACTGACTAATCAAACAGAATCTACTGGGTATCTTCTGTTTTTTTTTTTGTTGTTGTTGTTTTGTTTTGTTTTGTTTTTCGAGACAGGGTTTCTCTGTGGCTTTGGAGCCTATCCTGGAACTAGCTCTTGTAGACCAGGCTGGTCTCGAACTCACAAAGATCCACCTGCCTCTGCCTCCTGAGTGCTGGGATTAAAGGCGTGCGCCACCATCGCCCGGCTTTGGTATCTTCTCTGTGCCCAGCCACATTCTAAGTGAGGAACACCTTGAGTAAAAAAAGGATATTGATATTATTATAATCAAAATATTGATATTATTATAATCACCTCTTTTCCTACAATGAGGCCAAATATAAGGTTAATAAGCTCCTAAATAAATAAATGTGCTTGCTCCAGGCATAGTGTTAGTCAGTATGGACAAGATGAACATGTTAGATAGTTTCTTTTTTAAAGAAACAAACTTGAAGTGAACAAATGTTAATGAAGTAAGAAGGTTGTGGTGAAATAGTGTGGCAGTTTCTATAGAAGGCTTTTCTTATGAATGTTATGGTAGTTCCCTGAATTGCCAGCCAAAATGTTATTTCTTGGCTTTATAAATGTTATATAGACTCCATTTTTTGTTAGTAAAATGATTACAAAAATTCAGCTACAATTCAGCTAGTTTTTATGTCAACTTGATACAATCTAGAGTCATCTGAGAGGAAAGAACTTTGAGAAAAATTCTTCATTAAATCTGGCGATAGGCAAGCCGGTAGGATCTTTTCTTGATGAATGATTGAAATGGGAGGGCCCATTCCATTGTGGGTGGGGCCACCCTGGGCTGGTTGGTGGTCCAGGGTTCTAAAAGAAAGCAGGCTGAGCAAGCCAGAGGAACAAGCCAGTAAGCAACACCCTCCATGGCTTCTGCATCAGCTCCTGCCTCCAGGTTTTCCTCTGACTGCCCTCGATGATGAACTATAGTCATGGTGTTTCATTACAGCAATTGAAGCCCTAACTGAGACAGAAGGTAAATGTAGTAATATGATTATTAAATCCTAGAGTCAGACAGTATAGCAAGATCACCTTGGGATGAGCAGGCGAATGAAACTCTAGCACTGATTGCCCCAAAGCCAAATCCACTTATGGCTCACAGAAGTCTACTGAGGTTAAATTTATGATCTGATCACCAGGTAAGTAAAGACTGATTGGTCAGCTTATGCTGAAAAACACTCTAATATGGGATTTAGAGTTAAAACTGGGAGGGTAGCCTGTTTTAGTTTTTAGAATGTAAGACACTTTGTATGAATGGAAATTAGGTTGTTACTGTGTGTCGTTATAAACCCTCTTGGCTAGTTTTTGTGGGACACAGGGAAGTAAATCCTGGATGAATGTGGTAACAAAGTCTGTAAAATGGTCCTCCTTCCCTTAGTAAAAGGTAGTGAGGTCTCGCATCAAAAGACGAGTTTCTTGCATCTGGGAAAGAGAGAATTGAATCCTATTTTGTGTCATCTATCATAAAATGCTAGCTGAAGCCCAACAGCTATTTATTACAAGCACTGATGGACGAGGCAAGAGGAGTTTAGTTTTGATTTTCCAGATCTAAGGCTGTGTTTTGAACCAGAACTTACAAAAATGCTTTGACTTAAGCACTGAGCCAGCTTGATTTGGAACTGTCACCACCAAGACAGAGCCCGTCTGGAACACTGCACTTCATTTCTGGGTAGTCTGCCTTTTATGCCTGGCTGTGAATTACCAAAGGGAGACAAGCAAACACTGTGTAGGATGGGAGTGGAGGGGGTTCCATGAAATCATTAGTGCTGTCATAGCAGGCAGAAACAAGACCACCGGGCAGAACACAAGACCACCCAACACAAAACATAAGCTCGCATTAGCAACGTCGCGAAGACTGTGCCCTTGACAGTTGCATTTCGGAACGTTGAGCCACCAAGCCTGCTACAGGATAATTACTGCTTTGTGATGACGTTTAGCCACTCTCGCAGTGTGGACCACCAATTCTGGTTTGGGTTTGTTCTTTTTATTAGCACCATCTGAGAACGTCTGTGCTAGAGACTTCGGTGAATTCCATCTGTCCCGTGGCCAAAAGAATGAAAAGAAGAGCAACTTGGGTTGCTAATGTGGAAGGATTCGGTAAGAATAAGCCCACGACACATGTCTGAGTGGAGCTTCATTGAGATTGTTTTTAATTTTTTCAAACAAAGCATACCAGAAGGCCTTCCTACCACTTACTGAAGAACAAAGGGCGTGTGCTCTAAATACAAACATCCTGTGTTTGTTCTAGAACTTTTGTGAGATCTTTTAGCTAACAAACCTTCCTGGTCAGTATTTCTATCTGAGACCCGAGTGTTCCATGGTTAAAAGCAAACAGAAAAAGAACCCCAACAAACTCACCTATTCCCACCCAAGAGAAGGTAAGATGTTTGAGGAATTTATTTAACATTTTTGTAAAAAAAGATCAGCCAAGTTTCTTTCTCTTTCTCTCTTCCTGTCAGATATTTTCTTCCTTTTATTTCATTGTAAGTCACTTAATCTACCATACTGGCCCAAAAATCCAAACCAAACCAACCAAACAAACAACAAACAAACAAAAAAAAAACACCAGAAATTTACCAAGACTACTTTCTGTCTGATTCATTTGTTCCCTAATGTAATTTTCCTGTTAAACCAGGGCTTTTGCTTGATTGTCATTTTTCTGTGTTTGTTATTGACACTGTTTCTCTTGTACTCCAATTCTCTCAGTCGGTGTTTTGTAATCTATTAACCAGACGTATCTCATCTTCTCTCGATATTTTTGATTTCAGTCGCTTTTATGTACAGTTTTTTAAAGATAGTTTTTTGTTATCTTTGAAAATGTGACTTGCAAAGAGAAGGAATCCTTGACCTTAAGATTCTCAGCCTCTTATTTTTCCCATTGGGGCTTATATTGAGGTCTCACTGTAAAGTTTGTTTGGGATATTATTGTTATCAGTGTTTATGAATTCAAATCTTGATGGAAGCAAACAAAAATGAACTCAGTGGTATACAGAAAGAGAAATGTTAATATATATATATATACATATATAAATCTCTAGACTGAGCAATTTTGACAAAAATAAAAATAGTCAAGCCCACCAAAGTCAATTCCAGAACAGTAGCGCTGGGGTCTTCTTTGCCATTCCAGCCTCTTGGTCTAGCGAGCAACCATACCAAGTTACAGAGAAGACTGAATTATCTTCATTCAGGAGGTTCCATCTTTTAACCCTTTCCTACTCAGCCAGAGCAGGCTATCAAGACTCCCTGTACAATGTTCCACTATACACATTTGACAAATGATGCAGAAGCTAAATATAACTAGGGAATGCTGCAAGTCAAAAAAAAAAAAAA
>JAQHUG010000119.1:2971107-2987529 GCA_028555095.1 Dicrostonyx torquatus
CAACAAAGTAACTATGGGGCAAGTTCAGTTCAGGCACCCACTCCTCTGCTGCCCAGGTACCTAGCTGGGAGATCCCTGTGAATACCTGGGATCCCCTCTAGAGACAAGTCTCTTGCAAATCTTAGAATGACTCCTGTTAATGTAGATTTAAAAAGTGGGAAGAGAATATTTGTGAAGGACACACAGATTTTAATTTTGGATCCTGGTTTCCTCTCTACATATGCATAATCTGTTTTGGCAGCCATTGTACATGCCACTATTTCCAGTAACAGATCCCAAATTGAATCCCTTCCTGGAATGTTAAGGTTTCCAAGTACTAAATTATCTACCAGTTACAGAACAATGCAAGTTTCCCATCAGTGTACCCGGGCCTCCACTGGCCACAATGTTTCCTTATAAGAAACTCTGAGTTTCTCATGTGCCTATACACTCTCCGGCTTCACATATGTTATTTCCTCTCCTTTCCCACTCAGGAGCTTTCTGTTTTCTCATGCCCTGCATCTTTCTTTTATCCCCAGGGCCTGATCCATCTATTTCCTGTGGGGTAGAGCTTGGCCCAAATGTGTGTAATTATGAAGTTTCCCTTGAGATTTGAGGTTGTGGGAGGGAATAGCTCTCAGTGCCTGGTGCACAGAGATTGTGTCTCAGGAGAAGAATCACAGAAAACAATTAACTGAGAGTTTGTCAAAAATTCTGGCACATGTACACGTCTTCCAGCTCCCCACAGATCGGCTTTCTGCTTTGCTAACCTCAGGATACTGGCCAGCCAGATGGAAAGACCGCCAAGCTCATTCAGCGCATGTAGCCAGAAGGCCACTCCGCTTGACTATCTGGAAATCATTCTTTCAGTCACTTGGGAGGTTCTGAGGCCTCCTTATTTCCTCAGAAACAAGGCCCACCCAAATGATTTCAAGAGTACGTTGCAGCACAGTCTCCGTAGGCAGACGAGCTGTGGAAGTTGGAAATGTGCAGTTCCATTCCTTCCCCGCTGAGTGCAGTATGAGCTTCTCCTAGCCACGCAGGTTTGCAAGCCTCCCAAGACCTCTTTTGCGAAAGGCAATGGAACCCAGTGTCAAATCAAATTAAGATGAGCAACCAGGAGAATCTGGAACAACTGTAAATGGAGTTCCCAGCTGAGGACCAGCAGTGTCTGCAGAAGTTCGCCTCTCTTCTATCTGTGGTCAAGGTTAACAGACAGAAGACGCAGGAGGCTCAGGCTCAAACTCCCAGCTATATTTTCCAATATTTCCAGTGATGTTCTGGGCCTGGAGTGGGGCTTCTTTCCCATTTTTTCTTCCTTTGGTTGTGTGGTAGTGGGCTGGCCACATTCAGACGGAAAACAGAAGCCTGTTTGTGTGTGGGCCGGACAGTTCTTTCATTTGAAGCTTTACCGCAGGAGACAATGACACCAGCATTAAGGAAATCCTGTCTTTTGTTCTTGTTTGCTCTTCTGCCTTCCTCAGACTGAAGTGGACTTCCATTGTCGGGCAAACACAACAGACATGGAAAATCAGGGCTAACAAAAGACACAAGCTTAGATGAAATAAAGTTAGACTTCATTGTTGTCCCCCCCCACTTTCATTTCTTCCTTTCTACTCCCTAAGAGAGAATAATGATTTCACAATGGTTGTCTTAGCTGGTTTTCTGTGGCAATGGTAAAATAATCCAACAAAAGTAGTACAAAGGAGAAAAGTTTTACAGTTTACTGTTGCAAGGGTACACCCCATCATGACGGGGAAGACGACATGGTGGGAGATGAGGGAGCAGGAGTAGAGCTCATAGCAGTGCATATGAACTCAGGAAGCATTGTGTGAACAGGAAGTGGGACCAGACTGTAAATCCCCAAGGTCCACCTCCAGTGACCCATTTCCTCTTGTGAGGTCCCTCCTCCTAAGGGTCCCCCAGCCTTTGCAGTGACAGTTTAGACACGTGAGCCTTTGAAGGACAGTTCTTATCAAACCACAGCAACAGTCCACCTAATTTATGGGTATTGCATTCATTTTTGTCCTTTAAATTTTCTTTAGCATCATACCATCTCTGCAAACACCAGACTTGCTGAGCTGTGGTGGCTCCTTTTGGCATTTCTATTCCTGCCTACCAGCGACTGCCTCAATTTCAAATTCCTCTATGCATTTCCTCTATGTATTCAGAAGACTATTACTTAAAAATGTGACTTAAAACTCCCATTCGTCAGCCTTCTGCAGTTGTGAGCAGAGCGTTTTTCACCCTCATACCTCGTTTATAATACACTACAATTGGTTTGCTATTGTTTATTTGCATATTTCCCTCATAGTGATTTCTTTGGGTTGAAAGGAAGGAACAGATGTAATTGAAAAATATCCCATGTATGATGTGTGTGTGTCCAGTTTTTATAGTTCCCAGAATTAACCCAGTTTCTCTCTTATTCCCCTTCTTCTTGCTCATAGTTTTTGGTTTTTATCTTTTTGAAGAGAAGGCATTTAGCCCAGTCTCAGTTCTCCCATTTCCCTCCTATTTCCTCCATGGCTACAGTTCTCTGTAAGAGACCAGAACACCTGAACTCACTCACAGAAGCCCTCAGGTACGTGTCCCTCCTCTCTCTTCAGGCCTCAAAGTAGAGAGCTCTTCCCTTTTGCTCAGAACCTTACTTGTTCTCCCCGTCTCAACCCCTACAAACAAAACTGTCATTTTCCTTGGAGCTGGTGTGTTTCCTGTCCATACTCTGGCTGATTCTGAGCTCTACACATAATTACTGACTTGCTACTCACTAACCTCTTAATAAATTAAGAAATGTGATTTATTTGACTTAACTTTAGGTTTCCCTCTCATTCTGTAATTTGTTCTTCTTCTGTAAGCACCATCTACGTAACAGTAACCCATCTTTTCAACATCTCTCGAAGATTGGTTTGCATTTGGGGGTGATCCCAGGCCATTTTCTTCCCTCCCTTACTAGCTTCCTTGTGACTATCTAAAATAATGTTTTAACCTTTGCATAAGCATGAAGATTTAGTTCTCAGTGGCATTTGCTCAGCACCTCACGAACACCCATTGTATGTTATACTTTTGCTTGGTGTCAGGCTGTAGTGTGGTTTTGCTTGAACAGGCACATTCTTTCCTTCCAGACTGTGTGGTTCAGCAGGGGCCAGCACTGAGGATGCTCAGGTGTCTACAGAGCACCTGAAAAGACCCAAGCTTTGTCCTGCTCCATTCCTCCATGTATCCATAGCATCAGGAACCGTATGTTGAATGTGGTCCAAAGATGATTTGTTGAATCTCAGAAAACATTTTGAGAAAATGGTATTAGGGTTTGAAATAGAAATAATAACAAAGGCAATGGCTCAGAGGCAAGAGGAAGCATGGTAACTCAGAAGGATCATGTATCCATCTTCAATAGGAATGGTGTACAATGAGAGGGCAGTCAGATAAACTCAAGTAGCCTTTGTTGCCTCCTGGATACCCATCAGGGCCTTCACATCCTTATCTTAAAGCCCTACAACAATGCTATGAGATAATATGATTCGGCTTCTGTTTCTCATTTCCATGTGATTTAACCCAAACAGTTGCTTGAAAACAGCAGTAGAACTGTTCCTGGCTATATACGGCTTTGATGATAGACAGCTGACCAGACTCTGGGAACTAAATTCAGCTGCTTCTGAAAACAAGAGTCTGGGTTTCAAGAGTGCTCTCTCAGCTGCTCTCAAACTCATTCTCTCAGAACTACTTCAGGTAAAAAATAGTTTGAAAACTTTAACTATGGTGCAAACAACAACAACAACAACAACAAACCTCAAAAACAAAACAAATTTTAAAAAAATCTCAGTAAAGTGTGCAGTAAGTAAAACAGAGGAGGTAGAACTGGAGCAGAACCCTGCTCAAGGCAAAGACTCTTGGGAATGCACTGTGCTCTATGGTTAACCCATCAAAAGATGTAAGTTTTGAAAAAATGAGGGCATAATTTCAGAGATTATGTCTACTTTAAAGTCTAAGTACTTTTAAATTAGTGGTTGGAGATTCTAGAGAGATGACTCAACAGTTAAGAGCATATATTTCTTTTTCAGAGGCCCCAAAGTGGTTCCCAAACCCCACATTTGTATTTAACAGCCACCTGTGACTTCAGCATTGGGGGATCTGATGACCTCTTCTGGCCTCCGTGGGCAACTGCATACTCACGTGCACAAACCCACATACAGACACACACATACACACGCACACCAACAAATTAGTGGTTGGGAAATTTACACTGGAAATTATTTATCCCCAAGAGAATTCAATAATTTCAAACTTTTTGTCTTGCAAAATGTCATACGGATCTTGTGTTTCCTTACCTTCAAGAGGTAGATAGATGGAGAAGGTTAGCCTTGAAGTTCAAAGTCTCACAGCTGACTTGAAGGTCAATGGTTTCTCTCCTAAGTATGTTTTCTCAGGATAATTTGAAACACTGCTCATCTGCTATTTAATTTAGGGATAGTGTGTACAGGATTGTGTCACTCTCATCAGTCATTTAAATGCTTATAAAAAATTTAAAAACCTCTCGATTCTGTAAGAATGTGGGAAAACTCCATCAAGAAATGGGGTCAGTCAACACAGTTCTCTTGCATTAGCTTTGTTACTATTTTTGTTGTTAAAAATTATGCTAATCCTTTTATCTGAGGAGCTCACAATTGTTTGTCAATGTGTGTTTTAGTAATGTTGCAATACATGGCAACATTGTCTCAAGCAGACATTAAGAAGGTTTAGAAATGAGGTACTCCACTTGGCTTGGACTATACACATCTATCCTTACTGTACCCTTAGCAACCTGGCTCCCTTACCTGCCAGGAGTTACACATCCGCCCTCGTCCAGGTAGGTCTCTCCCTTCAGCAATCCCTTGGTAACTTCCCCTTTGTGATCAATCATATCCCAAACCATATCTCGAAACTAAGAGAAACAGGACAATCCATCCGGAACTAGTTTGGGGTGCGTGTAGAGTAAGGCAAACTGTCCTTCAAATAAACTTTGAGGAAAACACTCCTACTTCCTCTCTTATGCCTATGCATAATTGTGAGTACATTGATTAAAATCAAGTCCATCATGGGAAAGGACATGATCAATGAATGAAGGATTATGTAACTTGAACCCATCAATCAAAGTCAAAAGACTAGCTTTACCCCATACCCAGCAACTGACTCCTCCTTTTCTTAAACCCATGAAATGAAACCTTCGGCAGTAGCCAAGGGCCCTTGAGCAGCCTCATTCAGACAGTGAGTAGTGTCATTCAGCCTAATTTGACTTTACATCACATTTGTTCTGTCCTTTCACTTTGCCTCTGAATAAAATCCCCCTGATTCAAGAGTGAGCTTTAATCAGATGTGTGCCCCATACCTATAATTCTTAGACTTGGGGGTCAGAGGTGGAAAATATCGTGAATTCAGGACTAGCCTGGGCAGCATACTAAGGCTCTAGTGAGCCGGTCTCAACAAAATAAAGCAGTCCATTGGAAGGGGAGCTCTTATGAAAAACATCACGGTGTTTAACTCAGGGGCATTTTCCTTTGTCATTGGCAGTGAAGCTGTGACACCTGGGTTGATGAACATGGATGTATAAACCCACAGTTTATCATGGAGCAGAAAGAAAACACTTACCAAGGATTTATTAATGTAAAAAAAGAGAGCGGGAAGAAGGGACAGAATGCAGATAAGGACTTTTAGAAATAGCAATGGACCACGTGTCCTGTGTATAATGTGTATACAAAATTTAGCCTCGGAAAAATTATTCTCTTTGTCTTTTGTGACTTAAATTGGGAGTGGAGTTTCAAATATACTTTCAAAAAATTTCTTTGTTGAGACCTTCTCTCATGCATTTGTATAACCAAAATAACAGCCCTTAGCCAAAATATTGTTAGAAATATTTTATATTCAGTGTCACAGGTCCAAGTGCCAGACCTACTATTAAAACACATGGAGGTAAAGAAACAGCTTTTGAAGAAGAGAAATCTCAGGAGTCTGGCTTCTCTTTGTGTGGAATAAATCTTTTAAGAAGGGAACTAACTACTGGCTGAAAATCCCATTTTTTTGTTGAAAACAGTGAACATAATTACAACATGTTCTATAAAGCTGTGGTAGAAGTATTGCACAGTTGTAAAACCCCTGACTTTGCAGAATTGTTGTTTTGTTATGACACTTTGTTCAATCTTATGATTCCTTATTTGAAGTGTGTCTATTTGTTGTTTTGTTATGACACTTTGTTCAATCTTATGATTCCTTATTTGAAGTGTGTCTATGCATGGTGCCAGGCAAGGAAATGTTTTCCTGTACTGTATGTGAGAAGGCAGCCACTACGGCGGGATATTTTCTCAAAGTCCTTTTCCAAAGCATGATTCTAATCCAAGATTCACAACCCCACTAATTTCTCACCCCCTTTTTTGAACTGGGTTTCCCTGTGTAGCCCTGACTGTCCTGGAATTTGCTCTGTATTTTAGACTGGCCTCAAACTCACAGAGATCCATCTGCCTCTGTCTCCTGAATTCTGGGATTAAAGGGGTGCACCATCACCACCCCGCACTAACATCTTAATGAAAGAAAAGTGAAAACTCCTTTGGCTAGGTCCCACCAAGGCTGACTACTGACCATTCCTGTTACCTCTGTGGACCTCTCTCCATCAATAATTCCTAGATCGAGACCATGATTTGGATGTTCACTCCTGTCTCGCTAGCCCTTCGTCACCATCTGCCCTGTGTGAGAAAGATTACACTTGTTTCCCAAGATCTAGCCAACAGTTATCTCCTCCACAAGGACTGACCCTTCTACTGTCTAGGAGGTGCTTCCTTTCTATCTCTGAAGTTCCACCGTATTTTACAATTAGGGAAAATCATTCTGCCACAAGGTAGAGCCTTTTGTGGGCACATTTTTTTTTCCCAACAGAAAATAAATTCTATGATGAAAAATGGGATTTGTTTGTTTGTGCCCAAACCATTTATCATAGCACTTGGCACAATGTCTAGCACATTTTATGACCCAGTGAATGTTTCAAGAATTAAGAGTCTGAAAAAGCAGGTCACAGGCCCACAGACAAACCTGGCTGCTTTCTGGCTTGAATATAAGTATCCAAAACAAAAGTCATGGTAGTGGTTGACATGTGCCAGCATAGTGGTTACATCACGTATTGTCAGTTGCCAGGGCAGGCGGAGAGGTTATAGCTTACTTACATGGTATGGTACCGTAACCCCAAGGGCCAAGATTACACCTCAGGCAGTCTGTCTCCAGAGCCCTCACTCATAATTTCTTTATAAACATTTCGCCCCTTTCTAGGCTTGCCCTATGTACTACAAATAAATGAAGTCTCATGTGGGTACCTCTTTGCCAGTTAATGAAAATATTCATGCTCTCTCTTTAAAAGACCACATGTGTTGCAGTTACCAGCAGAGAAGGAGACTTTGGCCATCCTCAAAGAGAGCCACAGTGTCTGCTCGATAAAAACCATAATTTTCCTGACCTGCACTGGGCTGGCCCCCTCAAAGAAAATGCAGGCAGACACTTGGCAACTGGGTTCTCCCACACTCTCAGGCGCACGGCTATGTTAGTGTTGGCAGTGGGGGACGGTTTGCTTCCTCCCTGTTTCATGAACTGTCACATCAGCCTCTTTGATCCTCCCAGGGTCTCATGCATGCCAAAATCATTACTCCATATTATTACTCTGTTTCAGATAATTGCCAGAGAAAATGCTAAGGTTGGTAATGGCCAAGGTAGGGAAATCACCCTGTGCACAGTATACTGCGTACACATTACATACTCAGAATGGCTCCAGAGTGGAGGCTTTGCTTATTTTTGTTGTACCAAAGCCATAAAAAGGAGGGGAAAGAAACGAACAGAAATTGATACATCTGGAACAAGAGCCAGGCATGATTTACTCACATTTTTACCTGACCTGAAATTGCTTATTTAGAAAAAAGAAACATTATAAAGTCTCAGGAAAATGTCATGAATCAGAGCCAGCGTGATTTCACATGGGGGCTCTATAAACTGCTGATTTTTTTTTAAAGCAAAGAAACTCCCCAGGAAAACCAGATGAGCCAGAGGTAGCCCTGCCACCATGACCATCACTATAGCAACAGTTTCACAGCTTGCTACTTTTGATGGTTCAGTACAGAAGCCCCAGACACTGAAGGCTGCACAGGAAGGAAACCTGCTGGTTCAAGAGTGTTGTCTTTTCTACCAATGGGGAAAGGGTCACCTGTCTGGGAAAGCAACAGACAAAAGACGACAGACTTTCACTCATATAGGGTCACTCCAAAAATTGTTTTTGCTAACTACATACTACACTTCTGAAATAGACAGCTATGTAAGTTAGAGAAGACGGGGGGGGGGGAAGGTTGATTAAAGCCTTCCACCCTACTGTAATGATTCCCTTACTGCATGTGTTCATGGCTCTTTGCAAATAATATGTAAAGTTTTGAAGCAATTAGATAGTAAGTGCTATTCTTATAGCTTCCAGCTGGAGCTGTCTTTAGAGACCATCATTTTTAAAATTAACTAAACTCTAGACTTTGTTTGATTTTCATTATTTTAATAGCCTTATTCTGTTCCAGAATCCAACTCAGGGTAGCACATTGCATTTGGCTGTTACATTTTTCTAGGTTTTTTTTTTTCTGGTCTGTGGCAGTTTATCAGCTCCACACCTCCATTTCCTGTGGCACAAAAAAGGTAGTATTGTCAAGGATGCTCCCCAGGCTTAGTTTGTCTGATGTCTTTCTGTAGTTATGTTGAGCTTATAGACTTAGGAGAAGTAAGACCACAAGAGATGAATCCCTCCTCGTCACACCATACTGAAACCCTTAGTGCCTACAGCTCATCACTACTGAACATAACTTCTGATTGGTCAAAGGCAAGCAGGTATATATTTTATTCTGCTAGGGTACAAAGTTGCTATTTTTTCTTTGCTTACCCTAGTAATTGGGGAACAGGTCAATAAGCCTGACCCTGTTCCCTGAGTGAATATAGAGGGGAGTCAAGATCCTAAAACATAGGTCTCCTGTCTATGTGCTGTTTTTTCCCCCAGTCCTTTATTTGCGTTGGTATGCGTTAATATAAACTTTATAGTTTTGCTTATAATAAAATGTTATGATTTATAATGTTAGCGAAATCAGAACCCATTAGTTTCTGTGTTCCTTTGACATGCTCTGCTGTGCCCATTTGTTGATCACTCTGTCCCTTTAAGTGGTTCACAAGATGCTGTTTTCTATTGTCATGTATCAGTCTTGGCCCAAGATGTGTTTCCTAATGCCTGTGAGTCTCTTTATAATGAAATGGCACCAAGGAAGCCATAAATTCTTACTTCCTCTATTTTCAAAAAGGGAAGCTTGAGATGCTGGCGTGAAACAGATGACTTACTATTGTGTCTGACACTGAGTGCGTGTCGTGCAAGACAAAGGGTCCAGTTTGAACCTGGTTCCAACAGTCTTTCCTATGCTCCAGTATATGACCTGCAGAGCAAAGTCATTCATGTGTCTCTACTGCTCCAGCTAGCTTGTGTGCTCTTCCAAAGTATGAATTTTATTTCCTATTCTTGGGAAGTCTATATTGTGCTTCCTATGGGACTGGGCACCAAGCAGATGATAAATGCTTGGATCAGCTCTGCACTGTTCCTTTATTCGGCCCCACTCTGCCCTACCCAGGATAGACTTCATAGCGCCTCCATTGGTGTGGCAATTTCCAGGTTAGTTGGGGCCGTTGGCTTCTTCTAACTGTCCTATTCATAGCAACAGGGTCAAGTGTGTGCTTAGTGCCTCCCTAATCTCCAGATATCATATCAGAGCAAAATTTAACACACAGCAACGAAATCGTCTCTCTTTTCCTGTTTCCTTTGAATTATGAACACTTCTCTGTGGCTATCTCAGCAAATATTGCACATCTTATACCCAGAAGACAGGAGCCTTTGGATGGAGTCCCCACCCCTACTTTCTTGCTTTCTAACTGCATCTCCAGTTTCTATGGTGACTACATTTTGCCTCAATCCCATCAACATATCCTTTTTTAAAATAAAAATTACTTATTTGTTTATTTATTTGACTCTGATTTCTCTATGATAGTGATCAACTAGATATCATGTCTTAGACTTATCTTTCTGTTCTCTTCTATTGACTAATTTTGTTGAACTAAACATAGGCAAAGTTAGTTCTCATTCTTAGAAGCAATAAAAGAGACCTTGCTTGTGCTTTCTTCATGCCATTTGCCCTTATAACGCAAAAGAAAAAAAATTCTACCCTAGCTTTTATTTTCCCCAAACTGTGAACTTGCAGACTTATCCTACTTGGATTTCCAACTCTTAACAAGACTTTAGTCATTTTACTTGTCTGGTTCCTGGTAGTAAATATCACACTGAAAGTGTTAATTTAATAAAGTGATCTTAAGTGAAGCCATGTAACCCTGCGGGGGAAATTAAGGGAGCTAAGCATACTTGACAAAGCATGCAGGCTCCAGCTGAAGTAGAAAGGCGGATGGAGAGAAGAGTGTCTACAGAAACAAGAAAGGACTGGGGGTGCCTGTGAGAGGCAAATTAACCTGTTAGTACATGGGTCCACAGAGAGCATGGAGAAGATTTTCCCTTATTTCTCAATCCCTTTGCCCTTTGCATACCACTAATCTCTCCCATTGACTGATGTGACCCTAAGACAAAGGGAATGAAACCCAGGGAATGAAACCCAGGGAATTTAGTTTTTTGAAGTCCATCTTCCATGCAGGCAGAGAAGGGAAAGGCATGGATCCACTGAGAGGCGACTAAGATGGCTGCCGACAAAGTTCCTCTGTGGAACTCTGTCCTCCAAGCATATCAGACATCATCATTAGAGCAGCCATGACCAGCTGTAAGGGACAGACAAGGTCACACTGGTTGATGCTCCCTTGTGGAAGGAGAGTATCAGGAGGATTGTTAGATTTTCACCTGAGATTTCAAACGGTCCTTGCTGTGCCTTCTTGTGAGCCATAACTGATGCTGCCCATGATGCATGCTGCCTTGGGAAGATCGAGAGAAGACAGAAAAGTGGACAGAAGAATCTATCTATGCAGCTACGGAGACATCTTTATCTCTGCATAGATGAAAATTTACAGTGAGATGGTTATTTTGGGGACACTGTACACCCGTAAATAATTTGTACCTACACTAAGCCCAAGAGGCTCATTGGCTCACCAAGCTAGATCTGGGTGCGTCCTTAGATTGGTTGCCCCAACTAGGGTGAATGGACGCTTGCTTATGTTTCCCCAGGAAAAGTTCACACAATAGTTACTATGCTTACATAACTTTGGGGAAGTATTTTATGTTATTTTTCTAAAGCTTTCTCCCCCTTTGAAGTCCATAATGCCGTTTCCTACTCTCTTTCACCAGTCCCTTTAAAAGGAAAGAAAAAAAACTCTCCTGCTTGTGTTTTGAGGCTGTGCTGAGTGCAAAGAAGAAAGTGGGACAAAGACAACTGAGCCTCCTGCCCCAAGAGCTCAGCAACTAGCATTCCTCTTTGTTTCTGCCATGGCCCCCACTTACTTCTTTCATCCTTGCAATCTTCTTCTTTGATTTATTATTTCTCTGGGGAAACAGTATCCATCCCTAGAGCTTTTGTTTTCACATAATTCAAAATTCCAAATCTTCATTCCAAATCCAGATTATTGGCAAAAGTTTCAACACCCCTCAAACTCAGTCCTCCATCTTTTGACACCCATTCTCTTCTCTTACGGTTCCTATCCTCTGCCTACCATGAGAAGAACCAGGTCAGGGATTTTGCTTGGCTTTGGGATGCTATGATCTGTTCTGCTCAGGTATGTATCACAAGTGACTGTACTGATATCTGGCACATAAGAGACAGCTGGTTAATATTTATTGAGTAATGACTGAATCATTTCCAGTGGAGTCAGATGACTCTCCTCTCCAAATGTGCGAGCTTCCTTAGTTCTGCTGTCCTTGCATAATCTGTAATTATGGGAGCATCTGTAATCCAATGTTCTTCTGAGACTTATCTTCCATCATCTCCTCTGAGCTCCCTTCGCTAAGATCCAGTAGACACAATCTATTTATTTTCTACACAGTCGCTATAACTTCTTTGTGTTCCTGCTTCAGTGCTTCTGTTATGCCATCTGTCATAGGTAGATATGACTCTTGTCTCCTCTGACAATACCACTCAAGTGTCTTAGACCAACTCTCTCATTTGCAGCCTTTATGCTCCTCTATACAGAGCCTGCAAAGTGCTCTGATGAATTCAAACAGATAAACATTGAGCTATATACCAAACATATGCCTTAGTCCCTCTCAGTTTTTAGAGCTGTACATCACCAACGCATCCCAACATTCTCTTTTCAAGAAAGAGCATGTTGCCTTTTTGGTTCTGTAGTTCTAGAGTATTGTCAGAGGGTATAATTGAATGGTCTATGCCAGGTGGCCTCAGTGGGATACAGCTCTACTTGAATTCTGAAATCTACATGACCTGAAGTTAATTAACTCATTTGTACTCACAAAGCCATGTTAACCTACCTCCACATTCTCATGGAAACTGATTTTTGTAGACAACAAAAACATCTTAAGTAAGTTTCTAGTTAATGTGTAAGTATTACAAGTCTACATGGAGATAATTGAAGTTTATTTGTAATGATTCAGCTGGACCTGTTTTTGACCCAATTTACTATACCCCATGTGTTAAACATCAGCGGCCACAGCCAGGTTGGCTTCAGCAATGCTGGTCTGGCTGCCTCCTTTATCCCTCCCCTGACATATTGTGAGGACCATGTATGCTTCTACTTCTCTCTTTATGATCTGGTCTTGACTTCTGACACACCCTAGGAAACTGTAAAGACCAGGACACACATGTAGCTTACAGAATGTCTCTATGCAAATTAATTCCTCTGACACAGAATATTACAGTCTCTCATTTCCTTCAGCTGGCAACAGAATAGGACTTGAGAGAACTGCAGCATCCTCAGAATCTTTATAAATTTACAGTTGAGAAAACCAGATTAATGCAGATCCTGGGATTTAATGGTGGCCTGTTGTTTGCCAAAACAATCTGGTTCTTCCCCTTAACATGTAACTATTGTGTTTTCCAGCCTCTATTAAACCCATGCCATGAGACTTACTTTGACCAGAAGATTCTAAACAGAAGTGAGGTGCATTATCCCAATGTTTTTTGTCCCGTAAAAATTTATGCTTCTAGATCCATAATTTTTCTCTAGCATGGATTAATGCAGATGAAAAGTGGGGTAGTTTGAATAAAAATGGCTCTGTAGTTGGGCTTTTTCATTGGAACTGTTGGCTTCTGAATAAATAACACAGAGACTTATTATTAATTGTGAAAGCTTAACCAATAGCTTAAGCTTGTTTCTAACTATTTTTATAACTTAAATTAACCCAGTCTTTTCATCTGCCTTCTTTTTATGTGGCTCAGTTACCTTTACTCTGTACTGCCCATCCTGTTTCCTCTGCATTTGGCTGGTGACTCAGCCTTTCTTTTTTCTAGAGTTCTCTCTGTCCAGAAGTCCCTGTTAGACTTTCTGCCTAGTTACTGGCTGTCCAGCTTTTATTAAACCAATCACAGTGACACATCTTCACACCGTATAAAAAATATTCCACTATGTTTCCTTTTTATCTACATGAAAAGCTAGGTATTTAATTCTAACACAATAAAACAATGTGTGTAAGCAGTCTTTCTCTGTTCCACCTGACAGTTCCCAGATAGCCACAAAGAAACTTATTAATTATGAAATTTCAGCCTTAGCTTAGGTTTTGTTTTTAACTAGCCTTTATAATCTAAATTAACCCATGTTTTTAAATCTGCATTCTTTCTTGTGCTTGTTACCTCATCTCCATTATGCGCATCCCAGCTATTCCCCATCTGGCTGGCAATTCTACTTTGTTTGTCCCAGCTTTTTCTCTGCCTAGAAATTGTGCCTATCTATTGTCTATTCAGCTTTTTATTAAACCAATCAGAACGACACACATTCCCAGTGTACAAAAAGATTATCCCACAAGAAGCCCTGTAGGCCCATAGGGAATGGCACTATTGAGAGATTTGGCTTTATTAGAGTAGGTGTGGTCGGTCATTTGGAGGAAATGTCACTGGGGATAGGCTTTGAGATTTCAGAAGCTCAAGCTAGGCCTAGTAGTTCACTGTCTCTTCCTGCTGCCCTCAGATCCAGATGTAGAACTCTCAGCTACCTTTCCAGCACCGTGTCAGCCTGTGTGACACCAAACCTCCTGCCAAGATGACAACGACTGAATCTCTAAGCCAGCCCCAATTAAATATGTTCCTTATAAGAGTTGCCATGGTCATGGTGTCTCCTTACAGCAACAGAAACCCTAACTAAGAAACATAGTAACTTGAAGTTACAAATTTATACTACTTTGGATGTTGCAGCAGTTTGTAGATTTAAAGAAAATGCTGTTTAAAAAGAAGGGTGGCATAGATGGTGAGAAGATTTTGACACCGAGTGCTATAAAGGTCTCACTCTGTACTGGCTGACACACTTGGAGGGACTGACCATGCTAACTTCCTCCTGAAAGCTAGGTATGATAACAAAGTGCAATCTGGGTTTTCCTTGGCTTTCTCTGGACCTTGTCACTCATAGCCTGGGATGTAGACAGGGCAATTCAACAACAGAAACACACATTCAAAAGCCCGACTTGTCTCCACTAGTCACAGTATTTTGTTTAGTTGTGAAAAGCCTTTAACTCTTTGTGGTCTTACTGTGTCAAACATTTCCATTCCAGAAAAAAAAAATTGCTCTTCATTTGTGTAAGTCAGTCATTGCTGAGGTTATTCTAGCTCAGCACGATCTCAAAATTAATATATTTTTTCTGCTGCTTCATAACTGCAATTATGCTACTGTTATGAATTGTAATATAAATATCTGTGTTTTTGATGGTCTTAGGTGACCGTGGTAAAAGGGTCTGTTGAACCTGTAGGTGGAGGTTTCTGTCTTTCAAACAGCTCACAAATAAAAACACCAAGGCTTATATTAATCATAAATGATCAACCAATAGCTCAGACTTGTTACTAGGTAACTGTTACATTTTAAATTAACCTGTATTTCTTATCTACTTTTTGCCATGTGGTTTGGCACCTTTTTTCGTTATGGCATGCCCATCTTGCTTCTCTGTGTCTGCTGGCGACTCCTCTGATCCTGTCCTTCTTCTTTCCAGCATTCTCCTAGTCTGGTCTCCTGCACTAGCTCTTCTTGCCCAGCTATTGGCCAGTCAGCTTCTTTATTAAACCAACCATGGTGATATATATTCACACAGTGTAAAGGAATATTCTATAGACCCCAAGGGTTGTAACCCATAGGTTGAGAACTACTGCGTCAGTCTCACCAACATGACTACACAAACATAAGCTAAACAAGGACAACAAGAGAAATAATAAGGTTGACAGGGGAGAGCCCAATCAGGCCTCGAGCTTATACAGAGAACTACAGGTAGCTAAAGGATGCTGAGAGTAAGGGAAATAATCTTTTCCAGGGAAAACTACACTAATTAGTTATCCAATACCAAGTGGTCAGCCCTGAAAACACATCCACAAGTAACATTGTATAGACTGAGGAAATTGTATTTGTATATTTAGGAAAATATGTATATTAATATGCATATATGTATATAACAACAATTTATGTAAAAGGGGCCATGAATTTGAAAGAGAGCAAGGAGGCATGTATGAGTGGGTTTGAGAAAAGAAAAGGGAAAGGAGAAATGATACAATTATAATTTCAAAAAGTAAAATAAATAGTCTTTTTTAAAATAATAGAAATGTTACAAAGTAATTTGAGGTGAAGTCAACTGAAGCCAGTACCATCTGGGAGGTAGGATGCAAAAATTAAGATAGATTATTGGCCAAGAGTTTCAATCTTGTCTTCTGAGAAAGTAACATTGTGTAATTATGTTGAGCAGATTAGGGTGTATAATCCTGGTTTATAATCCTTCTGGTGTCAGAATCAGGCTCAAATCACTTGACAGAGCTACTAACCAAGGCTTTCATGTGAACAGTCCCCACAGGTGCTGTACACAGCATGGCCAAGAGAGTGTGGTGGCCACTTTCTGGAGGATCAGCAGAATTTCTCTGTGCAAGACTTTCTTTTTGGCCAGATAACAACTCAATGATTAGCCTTGAGAAACTTGAAAGGAAAGATGGGCAAAGCATAACTGTCTGAGGAGGTTTCCCCAAGTTAAATCTGTGAGAAGAAAAATCAGTCCAGAACTCTCACTGCATAGTGTCCAACTCTTTCCAGGCCCTGGCACTCTGTTCTTTATAGAGCTTTAAAGTAAGAAACAGGGTGTCCCACATTCCAGAGGGTCCCTGGGCAAGGTTCAGCTTTGGCGCGACCCCGATTCCCCGCAGGATTTGGCCTGCAGGGCAGGACTGGGACATTGGTTCCGGCTTTTCTGCGCCCCACACTCCAGAGTGTCCCGGGGCAAGGCTCCCCTTGGTCTGAGGCCCAGGT